>JAGKQL010002338.1:0-10034 GCA_018398635.1 Cyprinodon brontotheroides | reverse complement strand
AGCACCCGGTTCTTGTTTGGACAGATCACAAGAACCACAGCTTACATCCAGTCTGCTAAACAAGCCAATCCTCATCAGTCAAGGTGGTCCCTATTTTTCTCTCGCTTCAACCTCATTATCTCTTACAGACCCGGATCCAAGAGCGTCATACCCGATTCTCTCTCTGGAGTCTTTACTCCGTTGATCAATCCGAGACGCCTGAACCTGTCCTTCCTGCATCCTGCACTGTTGGAGTGGTTACCTGGGAGATCACCGATCTTATTAACTCTGCCCTGGCTTCTGAACCTGACCCAGGTAGCGGTCCTCCAAACCGAACTTATGTCCCTTCTTCTGTTAGATCTCGCCTGATACAGTGGATGCATACTGCCAAGTTTTCCGCTCATCCGGGGGTGAGCATAACCGTCTCCTTAATCTCTAGACGTTTCTGGTGGCCCACTCTTCACAAAGATGTCAAGGAATATGTTTTGGCTTGCTCTACCTGCGCCAGAAATAAGGCTTCACACCAACCACCCTCAGGTCTGTTGCATCCTCTTCCAGTTCCCACGCGTCCATGGTCTCACATTGCTATTGACTTCGTCACTGGTCTTCCCATCTCCCGAGGTATGTCCACAATCTTTACCATCGTCGATCGATTTTCAAAGTCCTGTCATCTGATCCCCCTCAGGAAACTTCCCACGGCCTTTCAAACCGCTCAGCTCCTGGTCAAACACGTCTTTCGTCTACATGGAATCCCACAAGAAATTCTCTCAGACCGTGGACCCCAGTTCATTTCCTCAAGTCTGGAAGGCGTTCTGTTCTGCTCTCAACTGTAAGTCTTCACTAACCTCCGGTTATCATCCACAGTCCAACGGTCAAACCGAAAGAATGAATCAGCAGCTCAAGTCTACCCTTCGTTGTTTAACCTCTAATAATCCCACCGACTGGAGCCAGTACATCACATGGATCGAATACGCCCACAACTCTCTCAAGTCAGCTTCCACCGGCCAGTCACCATTTCAGGTCAGTCTTGGTTATCAACCTCCACTTTTTCCTGCAGACGAGAGAGAGATTTCGGTCCAATCAGTCAACCAGCACATCCGTCGATGCCAGCGCATCTGGAGAGACACCATCGCCACACTCAATCGCTCCTCGGAAACAACCAAACGCTTCGCCGACTCAAGGAGATGTCCTGCCCCAGAGTACTCGGTTGGACAAGAGGTATGGCTTTCCACTCGGGACATCCCCCTCAAGGGGATGTCTCACAAGCTTTCACCTAGATACATTGGTCCATACAAGATTGCCCAGGTTATCAATCCGTCCAGCCATATGACTGCAACTTCCCCGACTCTTCGCATCCACCCCACATTCCACGTCTCTCACGCCAAACCAGTCATCTGGAGTCCTTTGTCCTCTATCCGTCCTTCCACCGCCCGGACTGGGACTCCCCATCGCCGGCAGTCGCCGGTTGGCAAGCAGTACCTGCGTCGATTGGGAGGGCTACGGGTCCGGAGGACGCCAATGGGTTCCTGGTTCCTACATCCTCGACCCATCGCTTGATCGAGGAGTATGAGCCGCTCCCTCCCCATCGACATCTTCGGACCGCCAAGAGGCGGCGTCGTTGAGGGGGGTACTTGTTGGGGAGCTGGAGAAGTTCCATCTTTCTCCAGCAGAGTCCGCCATGGATCCTCCTGGCTGAGCATTCCACACACCTGAGGCACATCTCATCATCAGAGTGATCCACAGTATATAACCTGCCTTCAGACCTTGCCTCGGCGCCGCAGTGTTAAATCCAGTTTGGTTAGCACCTGTGCCTAGCATCCTCTGAGAACCTTTGTTGCCCTTGAATCCAGATAGGATTCTAATCCCTTTGTCTCTGCTTTCAGGAATCCTGTTTTTCTCTTGTGAGCTCTGGATGAGCTTTAACCTGCCAAGCCTGCCCTCTGAGCCAAACCTGAAGACTCTTCTCTGGATTCCCATGCAGCTCTGGACTAAGAGCTGGAAACCCAAAGCCAAGGTCTGCCCTCACGCTAGAAGTAAGACGCTGAAGCGGTTATTGGACTCTGCTGAACTAAACAATCTCTGGACCCAACAGTTCCTCTCTCAAAGCCTAAACCAGACATCTCAAGGTATAAACCTGAAACTCTCAAACTCAAACTCAACTGCGTCCCAAGCTAACTGAACTATCTCCCACACAGACTCCAGTGAACCAGCCCCCAGGCCTGAACCAGTACCTGTGTTATTTCCATGTGCTTGTGAACAATAAACTTGTTAAACTTTTCTTCAGTCTCCGTGATGTTCTGCATATTGGGCTTTTCAGTAACCCATCATGACAAAATGTTTCAGCCTAAATCCAACACAGCTACTACTTAGTATCCTGTAAGCTTAAGGAAATGTCCTATAGGTAGTCAGTTTGTGTTGCACTGTGGTGCTCAGCAAAAATAACTAATAAAAAAATGCCCACACTTCTTTTCATAGAACAATCAGCCCCATGCAACTTTCAAAATATCTTCTTATATTCATTCATTCAGTTACTTTTGTGATAAATATTTTTGAGAAACAAGCTGTATTGATATTATATATTCATATGTTTAAGTTTCCTACTATCCAATAACAGATCATCTGCTTTTTCTATTTACAAGTCATTGTAGGACACCCTGACATTGCTGATGGGTTTCCTAACCAAATCTCAGTAGCAGATTAGCTGAAGCTTCAACATAGTGCACATGTCATCACAGATCCAAAATAGAAAAGGATGGATAGGGCCACTGTTCAGAGGGAGCACATTATTGCACTATTGCTCTTTTATTTAAAGGATAGCATCAGTTCCACCAGGATGGATCAAAATAACTGCTAATTTAGCCAATGTCCAAAGCAGACTGAGGGAGATACTGAAGAAATCCAGTGTTTATTACCTTTAAGGTGAGAATATAAATCGGTATCTACTCGAACATGATGTAAAATAAACTCTCATTTATTTGATACAAAAAGGAAATCAAAACAAAGGGGCCTACTTTAATAAATTATAAGGTCTGAAGTTCAGTAAAGCTTATGAAGTAGACTACCTCTTCATCTTTAAAATATTCTGAAACTCTGCCCCAAAAACTGGGTCTGCCAACCACCCCTTGATGTTAAAAGTGCTCTCCGATGCTAACGTCACCATGTAAGAAGATCTTTTACGTTAACAAAGGCTGCCATATGGTAGACATAGCTCGTGACACCTCTGTAGTGTTAAGGTGTAAACTTAGAGCTGATGCACACCTGCGCGATGGCCTACGTAGCCTTCAGTATCGCTTTCAGCTAAGAGTAAATGTAGAATTCCTTAAGATGAAAAGAAGAAAAAATAGAAAAATTAAAAATGAGAGGATGGAGGGGTGAGGAGAATGGACCACTCACACCTGTGGCTGATGACACCTACTGTGTAGCTTTTAAAGATCCAAAAGGTACCTGTACTAAATTCCTCTTTTAACTTGATTTATTGCAGGTTTAGAGAATCACCTCAAAAGATCTCATGATGAGAGATAGTATATAGATTTATACTACATAAATTTTTCAAATTCTGTTCACAAAACATGTTTCAAGTAATTTGGAATAGGTGAGTAATAACTATTAATATAATTTTGTATATACCTTTTAACCACCCCTTTTTAATTCCCTGACATTGTCGCCTACCCGACACAAACCGAAATAAAATGGTGTCGATGGATTTATTCCTGCCAATAAGTGGTTCTTGTACCAAAGTCCTGCTTGACCTCCCCTTTCTAAATAGTCACTTGTGGCACATTTTGCAGCACAAATGTTGTAGGAAGTGGCCTCGAAAGCATCTGAGCTACCAAAATTTCAGATGGTCTCCTCTGTTGCTTATTGCCCTTTCATCAGGTCAGTAAACATTAGATTTAGTTATGTGTACTTACATAGTATCTTATATGGGAAAATATCTTTTGTTTGTGATGATGAGTAGTAGTAGGGTAAAACAATATTTTACTGTACCCTCAAAAGCGCCTCCTCGCCACCTCTTTTGCTGTGCGCCAGAAATACAGATATTAACAGAATTGGATGCCCTCGGTAGAGTTTTGATTTAGTAGAAATTATTTATTTTAAAAATCAGCTTAATCTTTACATATATAAGTATGTGTTGAGATCAATAATATTTCAGAACTCACTGTATCATCAGAAAAAAAAAAGAGCATAGATGTTGATACAAAATGATCAAAAAGTGCTACATGCTGATTTTAGTTCAAGTCTGCTGTTTTGTTCATAATATAAGCTTTCGTGAAATTGTATAGGGAAACGCCACCATATTTGCCTGGGTAACCCATGAAGGAATAATATTGTAAAGCCCTCATCTTTATCAAGTCGTCCTTTGCTTCCAGTTGCAGCTCTGTGAATCACCACTGTTAGAATGACTGCATTTGGAATCTTCTCGACTTGGTGAAAACTATAAAGCGCCAGTTCTCGGAGGAATTACTTTTCACGCTGTCTTTTCTAGCTGATATTTCATGACAATTAAGATTTAAAAATGCTTATTTCAGTGCTTATACAGGTATATTCTGCTCTATTAGAGCAGAACAGGATCCACTTTCTAAATGTTGTTTTGTTCTGAATCTGGTTTGGTCGGCTGAACCTCTTTCTTGTTAGCATTAATGTGGAGTTTCCATCACTGTAAATCACGAACTTGTAGCACTGCAATCACTAACAAATATTTTTTGTTATAATTTGTGCTGTTGCACAGGACTCGGGTCATACCCAAGTTTTGATAACTTTCCACAATTTTTTTACATAAGTTGTCAACTTTCTTTTGAATTAATGCCTTCTTTCCCTCTGAGTAGACTTTCATCACATGTCAGTACAGTACTTGCTTCATTAAAGAGAATGACTCACTCTAAGCAGCTTCAGGCAGCATCATAATAAGATCTTTTGTTTGGGTTTTGGGTGTGTATGCACATTCCGGACCAAAACATATTAATCTCTGCAACACAAAAATGTCTTTCTCTTACTGTTCATAGCAGTGTTTCGCATTGAATTTGAAATTTTAAGGAAATTTTTAAAAGTTCAGAAACAAGGAAAAAAGAATTTGCATTGTTTCAATTTGGTTTAAATGAAATAAGCAAGCAACACCAAGTGTATTGCAGTCCTATGTCATTGTCAACATAACTTCATTACGCATGGTTATAATAAGCAGAAATAGAGTGAAATGTTAATTAATGCTTTGCTATCGGGAAGTTGTTCTTATGATAACATGTCAGCTAGTAATGGCGATATTTCATGTGTCATGTTTACATGCATAATAGAAACATTCAAGAAGACGCCAATTGCAGAAACAGCTAATCAGTCATGTGAGGTGAAAGCTCACAATGCCAGAGGTGATTCCATCTCCTGTCATTGAACATAGTTATTAACTTAAACAACATAAATTTAAATGAATTTGTTGAAGACCTGTCAAAGCCACTGTTAGGTCTCCCGGAAATAAAAGCTCTGAACCTGATAAAGCGAATTCATGAGATTGAGACACAGAGAGAGGACTTTAAGGCCCTGTACCCCACAGTTTTTTCTGGCTTAGGGAATCTAAAGGAGCCATACACTATTGAGTTAGAGCCTGGTGCGGTCCCATATGCGCTCTCCACCCCACGCAGAGTCCCTCTGCCTTTAAGAGATAAAGTAAAGGCAGATTTGACACTGATGGAGGACATGGGGGTGATTTCTAAAGTGATCCAACCGACACCTTGGTGTGCTGGCATGGTTGTGGCGCCAAAGGCCCAACCTGGAAAGATCCGGCTGTGTGCGGACCTGACACATCTGAACAGATGGGTGCGCAGAGAGAGACACATACTCCCAGCAGTAGACCACACGCTTGCCATGCTAACTGGAGCTAAAGTGTTCACAAAGCTGGATGCAACTTCTGGCTTTTGGCAAATCCCATTGTCAGAGGAGAGCAAGCTCCTCACAACATTCATCACTCCGTTCGGGCGGTATGCATTCAATCGCCTGCCGTTTGGGATATCATCCGCTCCGGAACATTTTCAGCGCCGCATATCACAGATGCTTGAGGGGGTGACGGAGTGGTGTGTCATGCAGATGACATTGTGGTGCATGGCAAGGACATGCAGCAGCATGACACCAGACTGCATCACGTCCTGAAAAGGTTGAGAGAGGTGGGACTGACCCTAAATGAGAAGTGTGAGTTTGCCAAAGAAAAAATGACATTTGTGGGTCACCACTTTTCAGCAGATGGAGTTACACCGGATCCTAATAAACTCAGAGCGATAATGGAGATGCCAGAACCACAAAGCGTTGAGGACGTGAGGAGAGTCATGGGGATGGCGAACTATCTCGGTAAGTTCCTCCCCCACCTGGCGTCATACACACGTCCCATTAAAGATCTACTCAGTGAGAAAAATGAATGGTGCTGGGGAACACCACAGAAAGAAGCATTTCAGAAACTCAAAAAGGAACTGAGCTCACCCCCAGTGCTGGCCCCATATTCTCCCTCAGCAGAGACCTGTGTAGCAGCAGATGCTTCATCTTATGGAGTGGGGGCGGTTCTTAACCAGCAACAGCCAGAGGGGTCATGGAGACCTGTTGTTTACATTTCAAGAGGACTGACCGAAACAGAGAAACATTACGCCCAAATCGAAAAGGAGGCCTTAGCAGTGACATGGGCATGTGAGCGGCTGGCTCCTTACCTGCAGGGACTGAGGTTCAGGTTAGAAACAGACCATAAGCCCCTGGTACCTCTTCTGAGCACCAAAGCCTTATATGAGCTTCCCCCAAGGGTGCTGAGGTTTAGACTCAGACTAATGAAGTTCACATTTGATATTGTACACGTGCCTGGGAAGACCCTAATAACAGCAGATACATTATCACGGGCTCCTGTCAAGCACACGCTCACTGAAGAGGAGAAAGAAAGCGAAGCGGAAGTCAAGGTGTTTGTGGACACCGTCATCCAGAGTCTACCTGCAACGGAGGGTAGACTGAGAGACATCCAAGAGAAACAGAAAACAGACCATGTGTGTGCTCAACTGATCCATTTCTGTAAAACAGGATGGCCAGAAAAACATGCTCTCCCACCAGAACTTGCACCATACGGCCCAGAGAAAGAAAACCTCAATGTGGCAGAAGAGCACCGTTGGAATGTGGTTATTCTCCCTCACAGCTTCTGATGGGAAGACAGCTGCGCACAACTTTACCACAGCTCCCTGCATCCTTGCAACCCTGCTGGCCCCAGATCAGTGGCTTCCGAAGACGAGAGAAGAGAGCAAAGGAGAAGCAGCGACGCCATTACAACATGCGTCACAAAGCCCGTCCCTTGCAGCCATACCTGCCAGGTCAGAAGATCTGGCTTCCAAAGGAAAAGAGACATGGGACAGTGGTTCAACTGGCAGAGACACCCAGGTCCTACATAATTGACACGGATGAGGGGCAGATCAGGAGGAATAGAGGACACATGCGCACTGTACATAACTCACACATACAAACACCTGCTACCTGCACAGCAAACACAGACACCGGTACTACTGACCACCCCACACACACCAGTGAGGGTAACACAAATACAACCAACACACCATACAGGACCGCTTACAACACGACCAGTGAGGGTAACACAAATACAACCAACACACCATACAGGACCGCTTCAGGGAGAGTTTCACGACCACCTGTACGTTTGGACTTGTAAAAGGAAAGAAAAACAAACAAAAAAAGAGGAAGGTTAGTGTTTAAGAGTATATGTGACTGCTGTTAAGGTTAGAATAAAGCAGCATATTTCAGTGAGGAGGTTCTTATTTAAGGGGGGAGGTGTTGTGGAAGCGGAACTATAGTTCAGGTTAGGTGTTCCGGTAGAGATGCATTGTGGAGACACCTGGTGTTCATAATAAACTGTTTAGCATCACGTTGGTCTGAGTTGCCTCATGTCTTCAGCCTGCAAGTGGCATTATATAACACTCATCAACAAATGAAATAGGCTGATTATTGACAGAACTGGGTCATTGTGACACATAAGTCCTGCCTTTTCCTGCATGATGCTGAGTTCTAGTTGTGTTAGCTGTAAAAAGAAACCTTTTTCAACACCATTTTATGCCAAATCATATTTATACTGAACCACAACAAAGTGCAGTAACTGGTGTGATTAATATTCTTAAGCACTGCATTAGGCTGGATGGTGTTGTATTTATTTTCTTTTATTCTTGGAGTATGACTTTCTTCCACAAAACCAAATAAACAAACAAATTTTCATCAAGTTCATTTGGGAATTGTAAATTGACCCAAATAGTTACTGTGGCGAAACAATTCAAAGCTGGACAGATCTGCATCTTCTCTGATGGAGCATGTGGCCTCCTGCATTTCAACAGATTTCAACAACAGCACAGTGGTCATGGCAGTTGATGCTACACAGGCTTGATGTATGTAAAATAACTTTAAAGTTTTTTAAAATGAAAAGAATTGAAGGAGAAAGTCCAGCTTTTAAAAGAAATTCTACATGAATTATGACATTTATTTTTAAAGGCCCATATTACCAATTGCTTCTGAAATGCACAAGTTGTATCAAGGAATCTTCTGTCACTTACCTTTACAACTGTCAATGAATCTCGAAATAAACCCATCCTTGTCAGTGCAAGACAGAATATCTGTCTTTGCGTCATCTATGGGCTTTTTCCTTCTCCTCCTTGTGGACATAATGCTCTGTGAAAAAAATGTAATCATTTAGTCGAGGCAATCTTCCATGAACACCACAAACCTCAGTCTGACGCTCATTTCAGAGTGTGTTTATATATATATATATATATATATATATATATATATATATATATATATATAGTGATGTTATCGCTTAATAACCTGTATTAAAATGTACTCTTTATGTTTTTTTTTTATTGTGATGTTATTGCTTAATAAACTGCATTAAAACCTTTATAAGGTCACATTTACTTGATGGAACGGAGTAGTTTAACTGCCTATAAGTGGCCTCGGCCGGCAGCAGCCACCATCAGCCTCTCCGATGTCAGGCTGTGCCGGCAGCAGCCACCATCAGCCTCTCCGATGTCAGGCTGTGCCGGCAGCAGCCACCATCAGCCTCTCCGATGTCAGGCTGTGCCGGCAGCAGCCACCATCAGCCTCTCCGATGTCAGGCTGTGCAGCAGCCACCATCAGCCTCTCCGAGCGCCAAGCTCTGCTGGCACAGTGGCAGATCTAGACCAAATGCACCAGGGGGCCAGCGTGTTTTCATGGGGGCACAGAAAAGCATTAAATAAAAAAACAGGGCAAGGGATTTAAATATATTAAGAGAGCTGCATAAAGTGAAATTTCTTTTCAATTATGTTCAATAAAAATTCTATTTCTTATGAGGTCAATATACATTCATAATTTAGGAATTTTACATATTTATTTACTTAAGTAAAAATAACCATTTTGTATTAAATCTGAATTAGAACTCAGAAAAACTGATAAATTCAGCTATAAAAATCAGAGTACCTTTTTTTTTTTGTTTGTTTTAGAAAAAACATTTAGCAGATGAAAAATGGGATCCTATCTCAATACGACTGAAGCTATCACCTTACTAATGTTTGAGGTTAATGGGAGAACATTTCATAAAACATTAAGCTGTAGATGAACATGATCAGAGTCATTTCCCTGCTGCACCACTAGTAGGTGCTGTCTGTTCAGAACTCATTCACCTGATCAGAATACGGCATATTAGGGCAATTCAAAGATGGGGAAAAAAATGGAATTTAATGGCATATTTACAAAAATAAACAAGCTAATTTACGAGATTATAAACCTTCATTTAGAAGGTAACAAGTAGCAAATTTACGAGAATAAAAAGGCACACTTAAAAGAATAAAAATGATATCTTACGAGATTACAAACCTGCAGATTTATCATTCATTTGTACTTTAAAAACGTCCATGAGGCCGTTGTTCCATCTAATTCCATCGCTAAAGCCCCCACATTAATCATGTATTTGCATGTGCTTTACGTAGCATACTTTTACGTGCAGTATTATAATCTCTTTATTCTTTTCTGCACGTGAAGCCTAGAGCGTCGCATCAATTTCTTTT
>JAGKQL010002336.1:0-35935 GCA_018398635.1 Cyprinodon brontotheroides | reverse complement strand
CAAAACAACCGTAATGCCACATAATCAGTAATAAGATTTTTTTTTTTCTTTTGTCTGAGGAAACAAGTGACATTTGAAGAGAAGCTTTTGGATGTTGCAAAAAAAAGTGCACAAAGATGTGACACAACTATTTAATTTAAACTGGTAAATAATTCCAAGGTAGCATTTTGCATTGTATAGATGTTAGCCAGGCAACAGTTGTATATTATTGTCTGCTGCTAATACATCAGCTTACTGTACATCTATATGCAGGAATGTTGCAAACCTGCATATAACAAGAAGGGGTATATGTGCTACTTTTGCAGTCCAGATATTTATTTCTTTGTTTTTGTGCAGGTCTAAGTGTGGGTGTGTGTGTGCCGGTGTGTGTGTGGGAGAGCGTGTGAGTCAGTCTGCACGCCTGTCTGAAGAGGTGTTGTCTTTGACTTGTTTGTAGATGAGTAGGTGTTACATTAAAGACATTCCTTGCTTCACTCACTTTGTCTCTGAGCTCCACTAAAACATGTCACAACATATTACATCAGTGTCTCCCCCTTCGAGCGAGTATGTATGTGTGGTTGCAAGAGAATAGTTGAAAGCTGTTTATCTAAAGAGCATGAGTAAAATATGAGACATGTGAAGCAAAAAGGAAAAGAAAAAGATTTTAGCACATTTAATTTTACATTTCTTCCCTAAATTAAGTCATGTGCAAGTTTAGTATTTTTAAAGTTGTTTTTTCTCCAATTTTTCTCATTCTATTCTCAGTGCTTAAAAGCGTTGATCATGGACTGATGGAGGATAAGAGTTTAAAATAATAATGATATTTCATGTCATCAAGCTTATCGTCCAACCTGAAAATGACTTTTTCCACAAAAATCAAGTTGATCATTTAATACCAACAGCAGCACATGCGAAAGTTATTAATCTAATGAAATCTAGTCAGATAGTGTTGTAGAGATCATTTATCTTGAGCAAGCATGTTGTGACAGTGGAAAGGTTCACCGAACATAATGATATTTATAGGAAAGGAACCAGAGTACAGAGAGTTAATGGCAGATGTAACTTTGTCAGTTATTTCAAAAACCAGGAGAGAAACACAACCATACAATCTGCAAAATGAAATATTGACCATGCTTTATTTAACGGTTGCATTGTCAGGTTTGGTGGATGTTGTTATGGATCCAAACCCAGAGTAGATGGCAGTAGAAGGCAGAGGTTAGTTTTTGCAGGTTTGATGAAATGTAGAAGGCAACAAAAGCAAAAAATCCAAGAGCAGTTACAAAAAACCAAAAACCAGGGGGCATCAGGGGAAAACATACATGTGGAGCAAAGCAATGAGGAGAAACCAGCACTGAGGAACTGCACAAGAGGAGTATAAATGGGAGACTGAACAAAGACAGCTTATCAGCTGAAAACGAGCAGCTGTGGATGGAAGCAACTAGAAGCTAGGGAAAAGGAGACTGGCACAAAGGGACAACAGAGAACAAGACAAAAATCAACACAACACTGCCAGAAAACAACTAGAATGACACAAAATAACAGTGAAACAAAAAACTTAAAAAGAAACCTAAACAAAGGGCAGAACCATAATATTTATGGTGAGATTACCACTAAATACCATTCAACAGGTAAGTCTTTATAATTGCAGAAACACTTGGTCAGCAGCAGGGATGAAAGTAAGGGAACGGACCTGTACTGCGTACCAGTAAAAGATTTAAGGGTGGTGCACAGTTGTGGGAAGATGGAACATTGGAACAGTTGTAGATTATATCAGAAAACAAAGAGAATTAAAACATCTTTAAGTGTTAAAAGATTTTTTTCCTGTGATGTTTAAAAAAATCATTGATATAAGCTTAAATGGATGAGGAATTCTTCACCTTCTTTGTCTTAGAGCAAAATGGCCCAGATCTCAGGCTTTTTCATGTATTTATCTCACAGCTACAACCTCAAGGACAGTTATCTGGGTCTCCAGAGTCTAAGAGTTGCACAGAATCAACACTACATCCCTCCCCAGACCACTAGGTTTCCGAAACAGATCACAGATAACAGAGCACACAGATAACATATATTAACATTTATCTTTAACAGGAGTTTTTATAGTATTTTACTCCCAGAGTGGCATTGTTTATCCAAATTAAAGATGGGTGAAGAGTTAATTAGCAAGAAAAATAAAGCTTTCATTTGTTTCCCAGCGATGCCTGGATAATTATTAACGAATGGCAAAAGAAGAATTTCACATCATTCAGCCAAATCCAAGAACGAACCATAGCAACCACCTTAGAAACCAAATGCTTTGGCTCGAGTCACAAAACCAGTGACATTATACCAGGACATTGCTCTCATCTTGCAAAACATATAAAGTTATTGCTTTTATCAATGAATGCTGCTATCTGCTGGTAAGGAATCTCAGTCATCTAGTTCATAGTCTTTCAAAAAAAAGTTAAAAAGCAAACCACTGGACATTGTTTTCCAAGTTTTAAGAAGTTTTGCTTCCCATCCAGAGAGTTTTTCAATTCAAAGCTGTAAGAATTAGCGTTGAGTCCTAAGCTTTATAGTTATACACTTCGAAAAAGCCTTGTTTTGGCTTGGAAAACCAGACTGGAGGACCAGAATTTTCACATTTTGGATCAAAGAAAACAAGCTGTTTGAAAGGGGTGTGAAGGAAGCCATGTTAGAGAGGGGGTTGAAAGAAGCCAATCATGTTAAGAGAGAGAAACCAACCTCAAACAGAGGTGGTGGACTCAGGTTTCAGCGCTCAAAACCCTACTGTACAACGCACTGATAGAGTTTATTCTTTCCCGCTGTTATAATCCTCATTGCCATGCCAGGGACCAAGACATCTTGCCTGGTCAGCCAGTCCAACAATGCCCCTAATGGACCCCCTTTTCAGAGGCATAGACCAGTATTGGGTACTGCAGGCTAACAAAGACCTCAACAACCCCCATTACTAAGTGGCAGACCCGTTCTTCCAGTTCAATTTGCATGTTTTCTAACCCAAAACAAGGCTTTGTTGGGCTACTCTATAAAGCTTGGAATTCAATGCTAATTCTAACTATTTGAATTGAAAAAGCTTCCTGAACGGGAAGTGAAACATCTTCGAACTTGGAAAACAAAGTCTAGTGGTTTGTTTTTCAACTTTTCTGTTATGCTGCTATCTGTAATGTCACTGAGATGTGTTGCATTGCGTTGTTCTAAAGAGTATAGTGGCCTCTTTGAGTGGTCTAAAAAGAAGTCTAGAGGATGGATCTGGACAATAACTATGCATTGTCTGAGGCGAAGGGAGACGTGGTTACAAAGTAAAATGCGTTCTCTTTTGGGGAAATGCAAAAAGTCTCTCAATTGCAGTGGAAAGGTTTTTGCTCCACGTGGAGTCACACAGCGTGCATATAGCTGTGTGGTAGACTGACATAAATAATCAATAAAACAATTCAATAAACAGAATACCTTATCTAAGAAAAAAGGAGTTCAGAAAGACAGAAAATGGATAAACTGAAATAGCGGCCCTCTTTGAGTCTCAAAAGAAACAAAAAGCGAAAAGAAAAAAACAGAAAAAGGATGGACAGAGCTCTCTCCTCTTAATGAAAAAAAACCCAACAAATTTCCTAGATCGCTCTCTGTGAATTTCCTCTCACCACCTCACCCAGTAGCCTACCTGTTTATACCATCCCACAGTCTATATTGCTGGATTTTCATTTTGTTTAAAACATAGTCCCAATTATATCTATAATTCTCTATCTGCTCTACTCAGACCATGCTGCAGCAGACTGGTCATGGATTCAGGCTTTGCTTTGCAATTGCACCAACTGTTGAAATAAAAAATGTCATAGTATGAAGCAGTCAAATGCAGGATAATGTTTCATTTTGTGGGGCGCTGTGACAGAAATAAAAAATATATTTGCTTAGAAGGGTGATCTGCTCATGCTGTGTAGAAGTCCGTGCAACCTGTATGACCCCCACTCTTGTGTAACAGAATCCAATAGTTTAGAATATCCCTGCTGTATATTATTTTTGAATAATGTCTTCAGTCATTTATGCCATGCAGAGTTTTAAATACGTACAGTAGGTCTACAACAGTTTGGTTAATACATTGGTCTCCAATATATCAATACATACCCAATGTCCCAGAGTGATGTCACACTATGGGTTTGGTATGGGCAAAAAAGCATAACCTGAAAAAGAGCATTTTCATACTTTTGTTTTTTATGCTTTATTTTTAATCATTAGTATCTGAATATTGCAAGATTCTAGTATTAAATGCAATTAACGACAGGAGAGCATTTTCAATATAACCTCTAATCCCACCTTTAAGAATGACCGGTAGATACAAAGTCTCTAAACACATTGTTTGCTGAAATATTTAAACAATACAATATCTCAAACAGGGTAAAGTGACAAACAGAAATAATAAACCCTGATTTTACTATGATCAGACTCATCAGAAGAACAATTATTATTCCCTTGTATTTTTTCTGTAAAACCACACATTTAAAACTACTTTGAAAAGCCACCCTTCACCTCAATCAGGAGGTAGGAGAGTTGAATTTAAAGTCCCCTCCTTCAGCATGCACACAGACACACTGAGAATAAAGTGTGATGACTATCCAAGGTGACCTGCCTCATTTTTTTGCAGACAGGCACAGACTTTTCACATTGCTGAAATCCTGTTGTTGTGGCCAGAGGGGTTATAATCTGGCCTCAAATTTCGTTTTGATTTTCAAGCTTGGAACAAAAAATGTATGCTTGAGTAAATCTCAGTGACACATTTTCCATTCTAATGCGGGCGGCCCTTGAAGAACCAGTTAAGTAGCAGTGATGGACGTACATTGACAGAGTCTCCACCATAAGCCACCACATAAGCACATATATTAAATAGATTCTCATATATGAATTACTTGTGACATGATTTGAAAAGGCAGGGATATGATTTTTTTTTTATGGAAAACATATTTTTGGCAATAATTTGATAGGCCAGATGTTCCAGGGTTAGGGTTAAGTAACTGTGGAATTATCTCAACACGTTTTTGGTCAAACTTTCCTTTGTAGTAGTCGGAGGGAAGAGAAGATACAGAGTTTAATAGCACAATATTTCTGTTTTTGTGGAAGCTTGTCCCCAAAGAGGATCCAAAACGCGCTGTTTTGTCCTTAAGCTGTGTTTAGACTACTCGTGGGTGTTATGGTGTGTTCAATTTACCTCAGAACTTGGAAGTTAAAGTGACGTTATCTGTTCCACTGATCCTTCTTGTGGAGACACTTATTAACCATTGCTAATATAGAGCCACCATGACCACTGTTACAACCTTAACCCCTCAAAACCCACCCGATCTCTGCGACTGTCTTTACAACTAATAACTCAGAATGCATAAAAATTAAAATGGTTAAATTTTTACCAATATATAGTTGAAAAGCATCGATTCTCCACAATTCCACCACCTAGTTCATTTCGGGGACACAAGCACAAAAGGACTTACTTCCTCAAAGATGTTTCTGTGATGTTTGGTATGTTTTTTACATCGTCTTCTTACCTACATGACAAAAGTATCCACATCTTTGTATGACTCGATTTCAGTCAGGGACAGCTGATGAAGTCTCACAGGTACCCCATGCCTGTCAGCCCATGATGGACCGAGTAAAGCTATAATACGCAACATAGAGTCCTGCTGTTTTTGGTTAAGACCACATGGGCTGTTTGGCTTTGTAGTCAATGAAATATAGACAATTTTTTTTATTTTCTGTAGCGTGTGTACGGACTCGTGTTCTCTCCAAGTATGTTCCTTAAAGGAAGGGCGACAGTGGCGTTGGATGTAGGAGTTTTCCCTGAAATCGAAGGATTGACGGTTCAAGCCCCGACTCCGAACTTCAGTGTTGTTGTGTCCTTGGGCAAGACACTTCACCTGCATTGTCTACTGATGGTGGTCAGAGGGCCCGGTGGCGCCAGTGTACAGCAGCCCCGCTTCTGTCAGTGAGCCCCAGGGCAGTTGTGGCTACAATGTAGCTTGCCACCATCAGTGTGTGAGTGTGTGTGTGAATGGGTGAATGAATGTAGTGTAAAGCGCTTTGGTCAAGTCTCCTGACTTGAAAAAAACCACTATATAAGTACAGGCCATTTACCATTCAAGAACACAGGAAAGTCTGGACTTGGTGAGAACGATACAAAATCACAATAAAGGTTGTTTAAGTCTACATTTAAGTCTGTTGAGGAACATACCCAGGGGCCCTTCCTCCAACAACAAGAAAAAAGGTATTGAGCTTTTATTTTGAATTACACTTGAACAGAGACCGTCTTACTAACAAAAAAAAAAAGCAGGTAAGGGAAAATCTAGTAATGGTCTTTCTTTTTCTAAAATTTGTAATCAGAAATTAGGAAATTCTTGATCGTTGACATTCCTTCATCCATTACCTACAGTCCTTTTGCAGTAGGAGAGGAACTGAGTCAATCACAAAGTTAACAAAAAGACACACGGCATATATAAACATGCATGGTCACACTTGGCAATACCCAGCGGCACTACAGAGCCTCCAATTAACCTTTTATGCATACGGACTGTGGAAGGAGACCAAAGGCCCTGGAGAGACCCCATGCAGTCATAAGGATATCAAACATTTTGAAAAGGAAAGCTGCTGCAAGATTTGATCCCAGGATTATCTTGCTGTGTGAATGATCAATGCACTCCTATAATGCAGAGGTCTGAAAAATAGTGATCTCATCAGAATGCACAGAAAGATACACTGCCTGGCCAAAAAAGAAGTCGCCACCTGGATTCAACTAAGCAAATAGGTATGAGCCTCCTATTGGATAATTACTGCATGGGCGATGATCTTTCAGCTGGCAACAAGTTTTTTAATCCCAGATGGTGCAATGACTTGCTTCTCATTTCCTAAACAACCATGTCGAAAGACACATCCTGGGGTCGTGGAAAAGATGTAAGTCTGTTTGAGAAGAGTCTAATCATTGGCATGCATCAAGCAGAGAAAACACCAAAAGAGATTGCAGAAACTACTAAAATTGGGTTAAGAACTGTCCAATTTTGTATTGTTTTTAATACTGTCCATTATTAAGAACTGGAAGGATAGTGGGGATCCATCATCTTCAAGGAAGAAATGTGGCAGGAAAAAAATCCTGATGATCGTGATCGGCGATCACTTAAACGTTTGGTGAGATCAAATCGAAGAAAAACAACAGTAGAACTCAGGGCTATGTTTAATACTGAAAGTAAGAGCATTTCCACACACACAATGTGAAGGGAACTCAAGGGATTGGGACTGAACAGCTGTGTAGCCGTAAGAAAACCAGTAATCAGTGAGGTTAACCGGAAAACAAGGCTTCAATTTGCTAGGGAGCATAAAGATTGGACTGTGGAGCAATGGAAGAAGGTCATGTGGTCTGATGAGTCCAGATTTAACCTGTCCCAGAGTGATGGGTGAATCAGGGTAAGAAGAGAGGCAGGTGAAGTGATGCACCCACCATGCCTAGTGCCTACTGTAAAAGCCTGTGGGGGAGGTGTTATGATCTGGGGTTGCTGCAGTTGGTCAGGTCTAGGTTCAGCAGCAGTATGTGCTCAAAGAATGAGGTCAACTGACTACCTGAATGACCAGGTTATTCCATCAATGGACTTTTTCTTCCATGATGGCACAGCCATATTCCAAGACGACAATGCCAGGATTCATAGGGCTCAAATTGTGAAAGACGGGTTCAGGGAGCATGACACATCATTTTCACACATGGATTGGCCACCACAGATTCCAGACCTCAACCCCATTGAGAATCTTTGGGATGTGCTAGAGAGGGCTCTGCGCAGCGGTCAGACTCTACCATCATCAATGCAAGATCTTGGTGAAAAATTAATGCAACACTGGATGGAAATAAATCGTTTGACATTGCAGAAGCTTATTGAAACAATGCCACAGCGAATGCATGCTGTAATCAAAGCTAAAGTGACCTTTTTTTTTGGTGGCAACTTTTTTTTTGCCAGGCAGTGTATATAGATGAGCACATGCAAAGTCTGATTTTTTCAAAGATAATCTTTCAGCAGATAAAAGGCTATCTGCCAAATACCAAGTATTTAACCGATAATCAAATCAGGAATTGCGTGCACTTGACCTCAGAGGGTAATGTTTGCAATGCTTTTACAGTACTGTAAGTGGCAATCACCTAAAAAGTGTGAATCTCAGATAGAAAAATACTAGTTTGTCAACTAATAAGAATGGTTAATTAAACATTTACAACCATAATTAAGAAGTTTAATCTTTACATAGTAATAGGAAATATTTGGCAAATTTTAGATTCACATATTAAAATAGCTGACATTATATTCTTTAATGTTGTAGCATTTCATAATTTTTTTATTACGTTTATAACATAAAAGACCAACACTTTCATGAGTTGTTGTTCTAGACAAATATGCAGATGAACACTTGGGGGCAACTAGTGAGAGAGATATCAGAATTACAAAAACACAGTGAGGAGGCCTGTTTCACCAAGCAGGTTTAATCAGGGCTTAATCCCAGAGCTAACATGGTCGGGAGCAGGTTTCCCACAACAAACTGTAGTCTCCTCTGTTTCCACGCTCCTTAAAGCCAGTCACGTTGATTTATTTAGAAGAGTTCTGTCGTATTTCTGTGTGAACAATTAAAAGAAACCATTTACTAGGTCCGTTGTGTTGAAAACATAAAACATAGCATATCCTTTAGACGAGAATTCAATCTATAGTGGAAATGAAATGGTCAACCAGACTAACTTAATTCATGAAATTGTGTCTTACTCTAGTCAATAATTATTTAGCAAATGTAAAAAAATATAAACATAAAAGAAAAAACAGCTTTGTTTCATAATTTCAAATGTATTCATTGCCAGCTGAAGCATTTACCAACCCCGTGACGTCTCCATTTGAGTTACTGCAACATGGTGGCGCCCTTACCATAAAATTATAAAACAAGCTCAGTTTTTCTCTTTTACATTTATCTTTGTTTACATTTGTAATATGATTTTTTATAATAGTAAGACACAATCTCGTGAATTAAGCTAATTTGCTTGACCGTTTTCATCTTTAAGCTTTATTTGTCAAAAAGGAGGCTAAATAAAAATTTATTAATTAAAAACTTGGTCAAGAACATGTTGTTTTAACTACTTTTTGGTTTTCAAGTTCCTTTATTACCTCCGCCAAGGAGGTTATATGTTTTTGGAGAACTTGTGTATGTGTCTGCTTGTCTGTCTGACTGTGTACTGTACAGGAAACCTTAAAAAATATGGACGGATTTTAAATAATTTTTTATCAGTGTCCCTCAGGCCAAGGAAAAATTATTTTAAACTTGGTAATAATCCAGATTATGTGTTAATTTTAGCTATAGGTGTAGGTCACTATTTGGAGCAAAATTCACTGCTTGGCGGGGTTCTGTGCTCTCTGAGTGCTTTTAGAGTTTAAGTTCTTTTTGTAGTCTGAATTAAATTCAGTTTCCAATGAAAGGGCATGTCATGTTTTCCAAATAGCTGACTGGCTGCTGGATGGAGCATACTTAAGGATTCAGATCAATTCTAAAAGCTAGACTGCCCATGAGCAGGTTTGAACTTAAGAGTACATTACCGTGACGACTAGCATCACTAAGAATGAACCCAGCTTCCTGGTACCAGAAATCAGGGTTAAACTTGAAGTTGTTTCACTAACCAAGTAATCCTGCTTTGTGGTACAGGGCATCTGTTCTATTATGGTTTTGATTCGGTTCTTGATGGTTTGCCAAATAACATGTTCTCTTATTTTTGTTATATTAATTCAGTTTACTTACTTTTTCCAGGTGCTCTGGTTTATTTCTCTGGTGAATTTCCTAGTGTTTTAGTTGTCTTTAATAATTTTTCTCTTAGCCATAGTCATCAGATAATTAGTAGGGTCCATGCACCTGTGTTTCCTCGTTTGTCTATTATGCACCTGTTTCCCCCATTATCCAAGCCTTCAGTCTGCTGTGTTTATTGGGTCCCTCAGTTTTCTGCCTTTTTTCTATGTTTTCCTGCAATTATTTATTAATCAAAATTCTCAATGGCTAACTATGAAGCTTTTAATTATCTGTCTGTATTTTGGTCCTGAACACCAGACAGTAAATTCTTAGGTCATTTAAACATTTTTTTAATCGAGCAATTTACATGTTTTGTCTTTAAAGGCTTTTCACATTTTAATTCATCTTTTCAACTCTATCATATTTTATCTACCACTGTTCTTTGAGGACGTTAACAATACTCATGTAGTTTGGTTTATCTGGTCTCATATTGGCCAGAGAGACATTACAGATTGGATACTCTTGTACTGCTTATCCTGAGCCCAGCCGGCTGGTGCTTGGACCGCTGTAAGCCAGTAAGGAGGCACATGGTAAGGCCACCACTGGCAAGCCAGGGGGACAGAGCAAATCCTCAGTGATGGATGGCGGATGTAAATTCTGCAAGGGAAACATTTACATGCAAATAATGGCATCTGCCATGGGGCCACTCCTGCTTGCAGTGCAGAGGAGCATACATGTATGAAACAGCAGACAGCACATAGACAGACATGTGAAAACACACAAAGAGAAATGTGGAAATACAGGCGTGCACAGCAGAGGTAATGAGATGATGTATGAGAGCTTTTAAGCCCTTGTCCAGAGCCTTTACTTTGTCTACTGCCCAGTTGTATTTTCCTTTTTCTGGCCACCCCTCCTGTTCCGCTATTATCCAACATCTGTGTGTGATCTAGGGAGATTTTGCAATATTCATATCTGATCTATTGGATTAGACCTGATCAAAGCATTAAAGCAGAACAGATGCAGCTTTTGAATATTAGCTGTAAAACCCAAGACTTACTGACAGAGAACAGGACATGGATCTGAAATAATCTTAAAAGAAGTATTTGGTATTCAATAACGGAAACCAAGGTGTGTGTATATCAAGGAGAATGGAAGAATAATATTGAAGCAAGGTGAGTCTTATAAGGGGGATGCTGAACTGCGGAGGGAACTTACTGAGGGACAGAGACTAATTGTCACAAAGAGCTGAACTAAATTTGGGACACTGGGAAACAAAAGCCAAACTCTAATATGATGAAAAAATTATTTAATTCTATTCAATCCCTTATTGTCATCGACAACATTTTCTTCAGAGTATTCACAGATGTAATAAAGCCAAATATGTAATAAATCACAAGATCTGTGTGAAAACCATTCACCAAGTCCCATAACCACCCACTATATAGACAATAAATATTTCAGTGCAGGCAGTGGGTGTAATAAACACTTACATTGATACTGCAGCAAACGATATCAATCCAGAAAGACTTTAAATAATGCAGCACTGAAAAATCCCCTTCACAGAGATATGGTGACAGTCTCTTAATGGGATAAAGAGAGCAGGGGGTCAAATGTTTAGCAGCCTCACTGCCTGAGTGTTAGGGCTCTTAGTCGGGCTGGTGGTTCAAACCTAAAAACCCTACCTTCTACCTGAAGACAGCAGACAGGGTGTTGTTGGTCACTCATGATTTTGTGAATTCTTTTCAGACATCATTTGCGACGTAAATAGTGCTGATCACTCGTTCATAATCATCACCCCTCATCATACTGTCGTGGTCACTTACCTGTGTTTCTCTAATGTAGAGGTCCTGCCTTAGACCTAGCTGATTACTGCAGATCGGATGTTTTTATATAATGGTATATAATGATGCAGCTTACAATGGAAAATGGCTAGTCAGTAACATCAAATATGGTCGCTTAGTGAAAAACTAGGCCCGGATACTAGCTGGCTGATTGACTGATTGCGCAGGACTCCTAAGTGAATTCTGGCTTAAAATTTGTTCTAACCTGAAAGAAGATTAGAAGTAGGTTAAAAATGGGGATTGCAACAATTTCTCCTAAATCACTCGTATGAAAGATTTAAGAATGAATTTGTTCATATGAACGCTTCTTGCAAGAGGCCCCATTTAAAATTTTTCTATCTTTATTATTTTTTTGACCTGACTGATCATACAGTTTCATTCATGCTGTTTGTGAACACAGGTCTGCTGCTGTTGTTTTCCAATGCTAGCATGTCCTGTCTCAGATACAGATAAATATGAAAATGCTTCGAACATTATTTTGTATATCAGCCGATCTTTGATGGATGACAAGAACTGACAAGAACATGCAGGAGCGAACATTGTCTCTATTTAACTGAGCAATTTAATCAGTTGATCTAAAAGGTTTGTTAAGCAAATGTGCATAATTCCAACAACTGACAGTGAAAAAGGTTTTTAATTTTGTGTAAAAACTTCATAATTCGGTTAAAGTATAATGAATATGATGCATTAACATTTAAAAATCAATAGTAATTTTGAAAAAAAAAAAGAAAGATGACAACATATTTTCTTTTGATTTGTTGCAAAAGAGACAGGTTGTTGGAATCTGGAGGTCTGTCCACCTTCCTCCAGCAGAGGGTGCCCCTTGGTCTCCTGGAGCTGAGCTGAGGACCACACCTGATATCCATCAGTCATCAGGAGACCAGCTTTATAAGCAGCGGCTGAGCTTCCCTTCAGTGCCAGAGTGTTTAATAAGTCTCGGTAGCCAACCAGCCTGCCAAACTCTCTGACTCTCCTGAAACCTTAAACCAGATCCTGATCAGTTTTGTCCTCTTGCTCTTCTAGGAAGATCCTGACTGAAACCTGGAGCTCTGGTGGAGCTCATGTTTGGAAACCAGCCTGCCTGCTCTGAGAAGCCAAACCTGAAGACCTTAACCTGCGTTTCCTAGCCAGTTCTCTGGAGAGAGCTTGGAGATCCCCTCAAGGTCTGAACCTCACAACTCTGAAGCCAGTTCCTGCCGCTGCTAAGCCCTCTGCCGATCCTCAGTCTCTGGACCCAACCGGTACTCTCCCCCTGACGCTCAGCCTGAAACTCTGGACAGTGAACCTGTGTTACTTGCCCCGAACCTGTTTTCAACACCTGTCATAACCTTGTGTTTCCTCAATAAACAGTCAAACTTTCCTCCTGACTCCGTGTGTGTTCTGCATGTGGGTTAGGAACCTAAAACCCATCATGACACAGGTCACACTGAATCAACTAATGAAGAGTTAATGAAATGTTATGCAGTACAAAACACATTGTTAAAATTTAAATAAAATAAACCATTGCTCTTATATGTGACAAAATATCAGCGTGAGGTCTCTCTGATAATAAGATAATATTACATTCTTTTTCCATTAAGGTAAGTCGCATAGATATGTGCGTCTTATTGTTTGAAGTGTTATGGGATTTGTGTTTCCAGTGAGTGTGTATGTTTTTACCTTGACATCCTTAAAATAAATTCTTTAACTTAAAATTGACTATCAGTAAAAGAAAGACTGCAAATTGTGTTCAATACTGCAAAGGAAACATAAAAAGAATATAGGGAAATATCAACGCATACCCATTACAAATAGAGTCCCCCCCCCTTCCTCAGTGAGGTCTAGAAGCATAAGATCTATATTTTAATATTTGACCAATTAGATGAGCCCTTGAATATGATATATGATATATTACCTACTCTAAATTAAGTTGAAAAAAGTAAACAAGTGCAGGAAAAAAAAGGTTTAAATCTAATTGAAAAGTTAAGTAAGTAAAGTAAAAAAAAAAGAGTTAATACAGTAAGCCTAGTTAACAATTATATTTAGTTGTATAGACTAAAAATGTAATGCCAGTATCAGCATTCATGCCTCTAAGGTTATGTTGTACAGAAAAAAAAGTGTTTCTTTCACTCTGTGTTTTTCATGAATTTCTTATAAGCAATTTTGTTATTTTTCTTAATATATTAAGGCAAGTTGTGGTTTCTTGTTATTACATTGACATAAATTATTGCCATTAAAATATCCATGTTTTTTTATGTTACAAAGGTACGGTAATAATGCCTGGATTCCAATAACACTATTTGCTTGATTTTCAAAGTATTTCACTGAGTGCCCTATAAAGGGTTAAACATTGAAAGCTAATTTAAACAATCTCAACATTGTTTTAAGGTTTTTACTGGTCTTCATCAGAGACGTTAAAAAAAAAAAAATCTCAATTTTGGATAATGTTGCTCTCCACTGTTTCTGTACTGGAATAATATGACATACATTTTTGTTTTGCTTCTTGTTCTGAAATTTGCAAGTGTTGAATAGTTACCCTGGTAATCGCACCGAATTACCATTTGCCATTCACTTCAATATCCTGGCCGTCATTGTGTTCTGTTTCAGAGAGCATTCGATAAGCTTTGTTTTCAACAAGTACAGCTGCTACTGTTATTAACATCACAATTAGCTGCTGGAGGCAGAGGTTTATTTTTGACCCATAAGAACACGCATATGTGATAAAAGAGCCAGCTGTGCATGTGTAAATCAGAGACATAAAAAAATCTGGTTCCTTATAAATGTTTTCTTTTGTATGATCTCACTATTCTTTGTGAGCTTATCAAAACACATTTGACTACTATGATTTTTCAGGACAATAGTGGGGTTATAAATCTGTCTTTATTGGCATATTGTAGCTCACTGTATTCGCTGTATTGAACATGCAGACAGGATTTTTTTTTTCTTTTTAAACAATTTGTTTGACAGCACTTGACAATAACATGGAACAATGAGAACATTGTCTAACAAACTTTGTTAAGATCTCTGAAAAATAATTGTAATTTCAAGTTCATTGTTGAAGAAACGTTTGTTGTATGACCACCTGGCTTAATACTTTAAGTTCAACCTAAATTATTAAAATTAGATAAAAAAAATGTTGGTTTAAATGCTCAGGGACAGTCTGGAAAATTTCAAGACCCAAGTCAGCCATGAACTGCAAACTACTGGAATATCCCAATTATTTTTAATGTTATCAAGATTTACATTACCATGAATTTTGGCAGGTGCTTATCAAGAGGAGACTTTTACCCAAAACCTTCAACCACTTTCCACTCGCAAAAAAAACACATCCCCTATTAGGAAAATAAAAATTGTAATCAAACTAAACAAATTTTTTTTTGGCCTAAAAGACAAAAATATGTTTAGGAATCAAAGTAAGGCTATTAACATTTTTAACAAGTGTTCCTGAATGTTAAGCAAGGTGTTTGTAACATCAAGGTCTAGTGCTTTTTCCTTAACAATGGTACTGCTGCATTGCACAGAGGGAATGTAGTGAAGAAGGCTTACCTCCAAAATATACATTTTTGCCCAAAACCAGCAATAAGATGAGTGAAAGCACATCAACTAATACAAACATCCCAACTGGTTTTGAAAAAAAAAAACTGAGCCACTGGATTGGCATTTAGTGGAATATTGCAAAGTTAGAAATATCCTGTCCAGGGGTGATGCTGAGAAACTACAGTAGTCCATGCATTTGTTACTTCAAGGCTGGACTATTGTAATTCTTTACTATCAGGAAGTCCACAAACTGTAGTTAAAAGCCTTCAGCTGATCCAAAATGCTGCAGCCAGAGTTCTGATGAAAATTTGAAAAAGATCACATCTCTCCTTTCCTGGCTTCTCTTGTTGTCTTCCTGTTAAATCAGAATAAATTTAAAATCTCCTTCTCTCTTTATAAAGCGTTAAATGGACAGGCTCCATCTTATATCCCAAGTCTGATTGTTTCATATGTCCCCTAGCACAAACACATCTCTCTCAGTCTGCACAAGTTTACTGGTGAGTTCCTAAAGTGCCTCTAAAATAGAATGGGGAGGAACTAGCGAATCTTTTAAGTTATCAGGTTCTCTCTGTGGAACCAACGCTACTTGATTTAGTCCGTGAGGTGGAGCACGCCTATGCACTAGGACTAGAGCTTAAAACTTTCCTTTTGTTAAAGAGCTTATAGTTAGAGTGGCTCAGGTTATCCTGAACTATCTCTCTAGATTGTAATGCTGCTATAGGCTTACATCGCTGCTGGACATAGGGACCCCTTTTTCATCCATTCTACTTCATTCTCTCTCTGTTCTCCCTATCTTTAACAATCTGTTAGTTCAATCTCACGACATTATGCTCTCTCTGCTTTTTCATTTACAGTACCTGCTTTTCATTTACAGTATGCTTTTTGGCTGTGCCTGCATCCTGGAGAGAAATATCCAGCTGTGCTGCTGCCATCAACACCTTTTTTTATAAATGTTACTTTTGTATACTTTGACCTGTTTTTCAGTGTAGTCCTGTTTCTCTGATGCTGAATAACTGGATGTTCTGTCTTCATCTTCTGAGATATATGTTAGCTGGCTCAGAGCTCATCTGCTTGGCTGTGTGTGTTTCCTGGACGGGGCTCCTGTGGAGCTGGTTTGCAGTTGCCTTTTGTATCTCTGCTTTTTCTGTATCTCTGCTTCTGTCTTCCTTGAACCCCAGTCAGCCTCAGCAGATGGCCACAGCTCACACTGAGCCTGGTTCTGCTGGAGGTTTCTTCCTGTTAAAGGAGGGTAGATTTTTTCCCCTCACTGTTGCTATTTTAAGCATGCTTGAGTGTGAGGGATTGCCTTTGTGTCAAAGAGTAGATCCTATCAACTGGTTTTCCTTGGTTGAAAACTTGGAAACAATTTAACTGTATGATCTGGTTAAAATTTCTCTGTAAAAGTGTCTTAGATGACAGGTGTTGTTAATTATATATATAAATAAACTGAATTCATTATTTATTATGCTTAACAGATGACCCTGTGCAGACAAGCCAATCGGTTGAAAATCTTCTACCAATCTTTCAAAAGATTGGTCAAAAATACAGAAAAAAAAAAACAAATTTTTGATTGCTACCAAAAAATAGCATGTGATTGAGTGTGTGGTGGCTGATCCTCCCACCACCACCACATCGTGTTAGTATTTTTTTCTCTTGCTTTATATTATATTACAATTTATGTTTAAGTTGGTTATTTATTTTAGACAGGTATTTTATAATGGGTGCCCACTTTAGTTAATGTCTGTCTGAATCGTTTATTTACACTTGTTCTTTTGTTTGAGGTGCTGCTGATGCAAACCAGCTGGAGAAGGAAACCTGGAGCGTACCATTTTTGAAAGACTGACGGGGGAGACTTGTTTCAAGTTGTTTTCAATTAGTTTGTCACTTAAATACTCACTTATTGTTTCTGCTAAGTAAAAGTTAGTTTTGCTTTATTTGTTTCAGAGACTGGTCAATTTTTTGTATTTATTGGTTCTTTTGTTATGTTGTGCCTCCCTCATTTGGTAGACTTGGGCTACTCCATCCCTTTTTAAGCAGCCTTTAGTTCTTTCTTTGCAGGTCAGTTTTTTTTGTTTGAGTTGGATCCTCAGTTGACCTCAGGTAAGTTGGGCCCAGTTCCATGTTATTTTGTGTTTAAGTTATTTTGTATTGCTTTTGAGCCTTTCTTAACAATTTTTACACAATTAAATGAAAGCACTTTTTCAATTTTTGAACACCTTTTGTCCTTATTTAAGGAAACTTGCAGAGAAGAATTCACCCTATAAAATGTAGATTTTTATTATTATCCAAATATTTGTGGGGGTGTATGTACAGATTGGGTCATTATTTATAATTATGGCCATGTATGTATTGATTGAAAGAAATCCAGAATAAAATCACCAAAATAAAAATGGTAAGTTGTATAATACTTACACTGCAAGAAATGGGACACTTTTAGTAAAAGCCCAACATTAATATAAGATTCATTTATGGAACCATTATTTATCCTACACTTGCTGCTATTTCACTTCTGGTTAGACCTAAACTGCATTTCGTTGCCTTGTGACAATGAAGTTGAATCTAATCTAAGATTCATACTCATTACCTTTTGTAGGCATTTCACTACAGCAGGTTTTTGGGGGATATTATCTGTTTTAATTGAGTAACAACTTTAGTATATAACTGCAATGAACAGAGGGCAATCTCATAAACCTTCAGAAACAGATTCAGTGAGTAGGTTTATGGAAATTTGATGACAGTCTAACACTGTTTGCTCAGCAGAGTCAGCCATAAAAAATGTGTTTGGTTGTACTGTGCATCACCTTTTTATCTATTTGCAGTTACCTGTGGGCCTGTTCAGCTTCACACACACACATTTTCTCACATTAATTTGTCTGTTTATGCTAATGCACTTGAAATATCGATATTTATGGTTCGTGGATTCCTGCCTCTGTGCTGTGGAAGACAGGTTTGTTTGGCGCTGCAAAGACTTTTCTGATATCTAGCTTTACCTTCTACTGCTGCAAAATACATCCCTCATTGTTTCCTTTTATTTGTTCTTATATCTAAACTGACATATTTTTCTCTCTTTGCAAAGCCATGTTACACCTTGCACCTCTTATTCAGCAGCCTTCTGTCAGTACAATCTCATCCTGCCTTAACGTGTTCCTCCATTCCAGTCAATGCCCTCTCCTCAGATCTGCTCTCCTATGCATACAAATTGCTAAACATGGTTTCATGATGCCAGTCAAAATGCACCACCTGATTTCTAAAACCAGAAACCGATGATGAAGCTACAGAGCAAAGATAAACCCACTAATACTTATGCCTGTATGTGGGTGAGCGTGAAAAACAGTAACAGTTTGATTTCTAATTGAGAACTTGTCTAACAAATCTCACAGGGGTGCAATAATAACTTGTGATGGACAGTCCACTTTGTCTGCTTCAATACAGCAATCAAATGACCAGCAATTCCCCTTTTTTAATGAGTTCCTTTCGATGATAAAGGTCTGCTTTGAACAAATCTTATGGGGCCTCTGACAAAAGGAGCAACAATAGAAACCTAATAATGTTACAAAGGTGGTCTTTACTCTGATTACTGTGATTAAAGCGAGTGGGTGACATGGCTGTGTTTTTTTTCTCCTGTGAATGTGTTCCTGTTGGTGAAAAGGCTACCGTTTTCCACTTCAAAAGAATTTAACAAAAGACTATAGTAAGTTTTTATGTCCTAAGAGGAGTTCAGTTCTCAAAGACACCATAGGTAGAATATGTTTCGAGCTTGCCCATCATTTTTTATGTCTTTAACTTACGGAGACATTTCATCGGATGTTTGCAATAACCCGAGTAATCCAGACACACACAAAGAAAGTCATTATGTCAAAGCATTAGGTTAGTAGTAATACCTTGGAATGAAACAGAACCAAGACTGTGACACAGAACCTACAGCTAGATTTTAAAATATACTTTTTTGGAAAACCATTTTTCTGAAATTGAAAACTTCAAACATGTCCTGTACAGGTCAACTAGCCTCTTTCACCACTCAGTTGTTGTAATGACCCACGCTTTCACATAAACTGTCTTTAGAATCGTTCACAATCGCTAAATGCTTGTTCAAGAAGCCTGATGCTTGCAATGTCCATGAGCAGGAAGAGGCTCTACGCACATTCATTTTTAAGAAGGACGTATTCGCCATTTTACCAACAGGCTGTTTGTTTACACTCCCCCACCAGCTTTCTGTCACACTTACTACATCACAGTCAGTTGCACAGAACGTTGGCCAATAGGCACAGACATGGTTTGAAAGACAACAGGTTCTCATCACCAATCTTCAGATGTCTCATTCATTGGGGCCAAACTAAATTACACATTTAGTCCAATTTATCAGTTTTGCACATCGAGGGAAGTTTAGAAATGCAGCTGTAACTATTGCTGTTATTGTGTTTTGTAATAGCTATATGTGTTATAATTAATTATAACATGCTTTGTGAATGCTTTGGTAATGAGAAACTTTTTCAGTACTGTTTTTAATAACATTCAACTCACTAATAGTGATTTACAGATAGGAAATTGACTTGTTTCTAATTACTGACAGCTTATGCTTTCTTTGCTTTTGTGTATGTTCTTCATGGTTTTAGAACGTATTCCCTATGTTCTTCCAACTAACTTAATTCATGGAGGAGTGTCTTTTTTGCCTGTGTGGATTACTTAGGTAAGTATCAAAAGCTGTTGCAAATATCATGCTAGTAGAAACTTTATAAATATATTAGAAACTTTTTTTCTGGTTTATTTAAAATATAACTTTTTTTAAACTATCTGATAAGACTGTGATTGAGGGAGATCTATTTTTGGATCACTGCCTGCATAAAACTGCTTTTCAAAATTGGCAATTGCAGCATGCAGGTGAGGGTTAATTATATGGATTCTTGTCAATCCGTGACTTTGAATGCTGTAAAAATTATGAACAAATGAGACCAGAAAAAAAAAACACACACACACACATTACATTGTGTCAATATCCTTGTAGGGGACCTTCCATTGACTTCCTTTCATTTCCCACTAATTTATATGGCCTAACCATGACCCTTGCCTTAACCCTAACCATCCACCGACAGCATACCTATCCCTAAACCTAACCTAAAACTCAGATTCACACACCTTAGTTCTAAACCTAACCCCCACCCCAAAGAGGGCTGTTTTCCAGCCCGGGGACCAGTTGTTAGTCCCCACAGGTACGTAGTCTGTGTCCCCAAAATGTAGCAGATTCACGGTAGAAATTGTCCCCACCAGGTATTAAGAGGAGAGTCCATATATAGCGGTGGCGGTGCATAAGGAGCATATATATATATATATATATATATATATATATATAGGAGTAAGAATGAGAATAGATCATGAAGCTGTGAGATATAGAGTGAACTTATGTGGACTCTATATGAGAACTGTAGTTTAAGAAGAGAAAACTCAAGAATTTTCTTGATATTTTATTGATTTTAAGACTGGGGCTCAGACCTCTGCAGTAGACATAAGCACTGAATTGAACTTTAACATCTTTAATTAATAACTTTAACATCTCTGTTATTCGCAGATGATGTGGTCCTGTTGGCTTCATCAGAGCGTGATCTACAGCTCTCACTGGAGCGGTTTGCAGCCAAAGTGTGAAGCAGGATGAGGATCATTACCCCCATGTATGGTCATGAGCTTTGGGTCATGACCAAAAGAATGAGATCCCGGATACAAGCGGCTGAAATGAGTTTTCTCCTTAGTGTGTCTGGGCTCTCCCTCAGAGATAGGGTGAGGAGCTCAGTCATCCGGGGAGGACTCAGGGTAGAGCCGCTGCTCCTCCACATCGAGAGGAGCCAGTTAAAGATGACTCCAGGCATCTGATTAGGATGCCTCTGGATCTCTCCCTGGTTAGGTGTTCCAGGTACATCCCTGGGGGGAGGCCCAGGGGAGACCTAGGACATGCTGGAGGGACTATGTTTCTTGGCTGGCCTGGGAGCACCTTGGGTTTCCCAGGAGGAGCTGGCCCTGTGTGTGGGGAGAGGGCGTCTGGGCTCCCTACTGAAGCTGCTCCCGAGCCCCCACCGGATAAGGGAAGAGGATGAATGGATGGATGGATGGATGGATGGATGGATGGATGGATGGATGGATGGATGGATGGATGGATGGATGGATGGATGGATGGATGGATGGATGGATGGATGGATGGATGGATGGATGGATGGATGGATGGATGGATGGATGGATGGATGGATGAACCAGGCTCAACATGGTGTTTTTCTGCCAGACTGGTTGAGATATGATATTACACTGATAGGGATGAGGTTGAAGAACCACCACTGCTTGCACACTACTGGGTAACAGGCCCGAGTCATGGACCTGAAAGACCTTTTAAGATGAACTGTGGATGCTGATTGGATTCATGGAGGTGCGGTTTCAAAGCTCATTGCTTTGCATCCAGGATGATGAGCCTCTGATGATGAGCCGAGTAATTTATTTCTTCAGTTGAACTTCCACATAGGCTTGATTTGGAGATTTAGATCTTTTTATGGTTTCCATCAATTTGAAACACCTATGGATTCCATGGAAATGGATTCCATAGCAACGATTGGTTACATACAGTAGTATCCTATGCAAACCTTTTACACACAAAATAGAATATACAGAAAACCATTTTGCAAGTTGTAAATCTAGTTTAAGTAAACTTTGCCACGCCATAGTCAGCTTTAACCATATTTAACATAATTTTCTAACAGCAAAATTGTGGCTAGTAGAAAATTGTTAAGTGGCTAGTAACTTTGGAAAACTCGCAGCAGTTGCCAATGAGCAACAAAAGGTAATGCCACACCCTGCACCTTGTTGAAAATCTTATAGCTATGACCTTTGAGACTGAGGTAAGGATAACCCTTTATTAGGACAACTAAACAAAGAAGAGAGTTTGGGCTGCAGCTGCAGATGGTATAGAGCAAAGTACATTCTTGTTAGAGTTTTTCAATCAGCGTTCAACACAAATTCAATATGAAAATCATTTGGATGGACGAAAATAAATGATTATGGTATCTCCATCAATATGACTGAGTCTGAGCTATTTCAAAAAAGAAAAAAAGAAAAGATAACAGTCTTTAAAAAAATCCTGTAATCACCCGCATGGGTGTGACTGATATAGACATACCCCCAAAGCCTTGTAGCGATAATTGCAACAAATGACCGCATCTTAGTTATTTGCAGCATATTTACTTCAAATAATGTCGACAAAGTGTGGCTAAATCCAAATCCATGTAGTACTTTGCAGATTTTATCTTTAGAAAATCATGCAACCTTTTCCTTGCATTTCATAATTATGTGTTACTTTTCCCCAAAATACCCAGATGAAACACGTAGAAAATTTGACTAGTTATAGCTCAAGGTGTGTGAATAATTTTGCAACACAAGTAGGTTTGATTTGATACAATTAAAAAAGCTATCGGTAATTCAGTAACATGACCAGCATAAGTCTTTGAAAAAAAGCTCTTAAGAAAAACAGGATAAAAACCTACAGAAATTAATACAAAAACACATATTTGGATAAAATTATTTCATATTGTTAAGCTTTGTTTTCTGCTGCATTTAGAAAAAGAGTCATTAAGCCTAACAGTATTGTTTTATTGCTTCTGTTTGGATCAGTTGCCACCAAGAGGAAATAAGTCTAGTTTGTGTGATTGCCAATCCCGCACCAACTAGATTTCTTTCTAATTATGTCTTTTGGTTGCCATTATTCCCCTTAGCCTCTATAGAAATATGGATAAAACAACCATGTCTTTTACTTATATTGATAATTTTTCTGTACTATAAAATATATTGTCAGAGCTCTCACAGGAGTATTTTGCACAAGTAGCACTGTTCACTAAAAAATGCCATAATTAAGAGCCTCTATGGCAGAGATAGGAACACACACAAACATTTGCTCAAACATTCAGCATTAATTATTAAATGGCTGATCACAGAAAATTGGGGGGAATAATCTTTCTGTTATTTATTGTTGACATAGTTATGAACATGAAAGCCTGCTCTCACGCTCAAACACACAAGCACAGAGGGAGAGTAAGAATAATGTTTTCTTGTTTGCTGGCTTTAGCCCTCTCATTTTCCCGCTGTTTTATTCTGACTCATCACGAATTCAGTCAGAAGTCTTCTTTGAAGATTTTGGCTCACTGCTATGCTCTCTTGTCCTGCCTTTGTTGATATTTTCTCTCTAAATGTTAATTTGATGCTTACGCATGTGGGAGTTACTCTGCGTTTGTGCATGTGTGTTCTCCTGTGGTTTGTTGAATCCTAGGAGAGGTTTACTTATACAGGCTCAAGCTTCTTCATAACAGTTGTAGTTTCACTCAGCACTAATTAACTAATTTAGAATATCAACAACAACATAAAAAAAAAATCTGAAATCTGATGACTGAATGAACTGTATCAAAATTAAGGTTTCTGGGTGCACAGATACGTCCCATTTTTGGAAACCTTATTGTACTAAGTCCTCTTACAAATAAAGGCAAATCTTTCTGTTTAAATTAAATACATATGATGCATTAAAAACATTTGTGTTTTTACCGATTATAGATTTAGCTTTTTTTTCACATGTGAATGTTTGAAATGCTCAAACTCATTGGGATATTAGACATAAATTACGTTAGCTGACATAAAAAGATTACAGTATTTTTTTTATTTATTTTTTTTATTGCCTTTTTAGAACAGTGAAAGGTTCTCCAGTAACAGAACCTGGAGCATTAGTGATTCGACTCCCCATTACTAAGAAATTTGTGTTTCTAAGCCATAACAAAGCTTTGCTGAGTTACACTATAAAGCCAGGAAATCAACGCTAATCCAGACATTTTGAATTAGAAAAAACTTCCTGGATGGGAAGTGAAACATCTTTAAACTTGTAAAACAAAGTCCAGTGGTTTGTTTTTTTAACTTTTTAAAACTTTTTTTGTAATTAATGGTTCACACATAAACATATCCAGTTGGTAGAATGGCCAAGTCAAAGTATAGACCTAAATCCAATTGAGAAACTGTAGAAAGTACCGAAAATTGCTGTTCACAAACACTGTCCGTCCAACCTTACTGAGCTCAAGCTGTTTTGCAAGGAAGAATGGGCAAAAACTTCAGTTTTTCAACATGCAAAACTGATAGAGACACATCCCAAGCAACTTGCAACTATAATCACAACAAAAGGTGGAAATGCAAAGTATTGACTCAGGGGGGCTGAATAGTTTTGCACACCCAATTTTTCAGTTTTTTTATTTATTAACAGTGGTGTCAAAAATACACACATTTGTTTTTAGTATAGATACTGCAGCTTAAAAACACTCTGGTAAAAGTTGAAGTATCAACTGGACCTCTTTACTCAAGTTAAAGTGAAAAAAAATTATGTGCTCCAAAAGCTCAATATTTCGACTACTTCGTAAAATTCTTTGAGATAGGGCCAAGGATGAGGGAGGTCTTGTTGGTCTCCATCTCCCGATACGCTCTCCCCTGTGTAACCTTTCAGACATTTCAACATCTTTTTTCTGAATCCAACATTGGCAGCTGGCATAGACAATTGTGTGACGCAGTTTAGAAGGAGCACTGCGCTGATGATTTCCCTTTAGCTAACAATGAGTGTTTAACGTTATATATGGGCTCTTCAATTACACTATTTTCACTAGATGCGGATGCCGCCAATGTATTTTTTACTATATTCAAAAACAGTATTCAAAAACATTTCGGTTAGTGGAAAAAATTGCAGGAGGTTTTGCAGGAATTGTAAAACTTTCACGACCCACATGCAGTACCTTCTGTGGACCCCCTAGGGGTCACAGACCCCCTGTTTAAGACCTCCGGAGTAGAGGTCAGAAGTAGCAAGAAAAACAAGTAATGGAGTAAAGTATATATACCTAAAAAATGTACTTAAGTACAGTAACAAAGTATTTGTACTTCATTACTTGAGACCTCTGTTTATTAATAAAAGAATTACAATTTTATATATTTATGACTGAAGTCTGAAAAGTGGCAAAAGGTAAAAAAAGTTTAAGGGGGGCAAATATTTTTGCAAGGCACTGTAACTCAGAACCATCTGGTATGTCCTGCTGGGTGATTTGAATATAAAATTATATGGAATCAAAACCCCATCATCAACCATTTAATGTATTTCTGTGTACATCCCCAGCTGATCAGAAGGGTACAACTAAATCAGAACCCAATCATCCAGGTGATGTAGAAGCTTGAAAGGTTCAGTTTAGGCAACTGGACATGACGTTTTCTAGAAGACGTTTCCCCTCTCATCCAGGAGGCTTTTTCATTTCTAACTAGTGGTGGGGAGCAGTTTATTAATCTCAGTGCTCCCTACCACTAGTTAAAACTGAAGAAGACTCTTGAAACTGAATCTAGCCTGCTTGAGCCTTTGTTTCACCCTTTAACGGTACGATGTCCTAACCTTCCTGCTGTCTGCCTGGAGTTGTATGAGTAATACCACAACATGCAGCCCAAAGAGGTATTGCTTGGATAGAGAGAAGGTCATGTTTCCTCTCTTCCTCAGAAGAGACAAGCCCCTTGAGGACCATTGACTCTAGAATGAAGCCCTCCTACTGGTCCGGGAAGGTTACCAGCTGTTGTTCTCAGTCTTTACAACTTCCCTATTTTACACCCACTGCCAGACTCAGTGTGTTCTTTGCAGAGGCTTCTGGATTCTCACCAGATGCAGATTTGATAAATCTTGTGCTGAGTCTCGTATATCACGTATATCTTGTATATATTTGTGTGGCCGTTGTGTAGTTCATTACAAAGACAGTGTTAAAGATTCCGCGAGTCTAAACACTAGAACAATACCTGTAACAACCAGGCTTGTTTTAAAAGAACATCAAACATTTGAATAGAGACAGTCATACTAGGGCTCATTGTTCAACCAAAAAGTTTCATATACAAAAATTGTGTTTCAACAAGATATATATAATCAACTAATGAGGGGCTGGAACTGTTAGGATCAGAGCTCATCTTTTTTTTTCTTTTTGTGAAAGCAGAATGTTTTATAGTATGGATTTTATCTTCTCTAGAGTTCTTATTTGGAATAACTGACTCCAAGATGTGACTTATTAGAAATACTTTGGGTTTTCATAGCTCCAATATATTTGGTAATAGCTTATTGTTTATCTTACACATTGATTTAAAAATGTCTCCTTTGTTGATGTGATTTAGTAATAAAACACTCATCTGTGAATAACGGACTGTATTTTTTGTATCATTACAATTATTTACTTTCCAGTTGGTTTAAAAAAGATGTAAATCTGAGATTTTTGGATTTTGCGTCAACAGAGTATGATTCATGTCTTTTCCTGAACCATACTATAATTCAATATATTAATTTATTTATCCTCTATTGAGTAGCATTTGTGTTATTAGGAAGATCGAAATACCCATTCATAAAAATGTATTATTGTTCGCTTGTTTTGGGTCAGCTTGGTCAGGATAAAGTGTGTTTTGTTTACTTTAGGTTGTAAACTTAGGAGAACAAGGCACCAGGGGCCGATTTGCCACTGTGACATTTGATTATTTTAAATACCTTCAAACATTCTGCTTAAGCTGGAAAGAAAAGTTTTTAATATAATTTCATGAATAATGTTAGCTATCAGTGTGTTGCTCAAGCACAAACCATCATAGGACACCATAAGAAATTACAAATTATTTGCATTTTAGTGCTCATAGATCATTCAAGGTTAACAAAGCACAGGTTCAAGCTTACACAATAAATATAACCAGGACACTTATTGAAAACTGCTAAAAATTACAAATCTGGAAGAAAGATATAGCTTTCATTTGTTCTATCAGACATTTAAAAAAGGGGAAGGCTCTCTCTTTTTGGTATGATTACTGAACAACACAGCCAAGGCCTTTTTAAAAAATGTTTCATCACTGCCTAATTACGATTCAGTTATACATTACCTATTTTAGTTTCTACAAAAGATTCTGAGAGGAATCATAGAAGTCAAAATAGACACAAAAATGGTCTTCTGTCTAAATGGGAGAATCCAGCACACTGTCTGTGAAAAGGCATGTGCCACCCAAAACTTTATTACACAACATTAGAAGAAGAAGCGGTTAAATAACAATTAACTGTCCAAAAAGCTTTCACTTGGCTTTCCAAGGAAGACATATGAAGTTCTAGCAAAAAATGCAAATTGTATTCCCTTACAAGAGTAACACACAATTATCTTAAATTTTTCTGAGGAATTTAAGATGAACTTGAGAGCAGAGTTTGCTAGGTGGTTAATTGCTGATGCAATTAAATAACTATGTAGAAAATAATTAAGTGAAATAATGATTTAGATAAATGTATAAAATGATTATGAAAACAGGAAAATGGTAATAAAATTATTGTGCAGGTAAAGAAAGCCGGACTACCAACTTAACAAATGATGTTTAGATAGCACAACAAGGCAACTCTAAGCAAAATGACTTTCAATCTTGTTTTAACCCATCTCGGGGTTTCAGCACTTTGACAGTTTTCTAGGAGATTGTTTCAGATCAGTGGAGAATAAGAACTAAATGCTGCTTCTCTATGCTTGGTTCCAGTTCAGGGTATGCACAGTATACTTAATCCAGAATATCTGAGAGGGCTGGATGGTTGATACACTGACAGCTGGTCTGTAATTTATTAAAGAGATAAGCTGTTTATTGGCTTATAACTCACGGATGTGTTTTGATAGTCTGTTGTCTGAAATACATTTGGTGAGCCTGTAAAAGGACTTGTTGGCTGATGTACTCTACTTTCTTAGCTTTAGTGAGGACGCAGACAGCAGCACTGTGGATTGACAGCAGTCTGATTTACTTTTAAGCAGTAAAGACACCATGGTAGTAATCAGCTTTACTAAAGATAATGATATCAATTAGTAATAGAAGCAATACAGCTAATAAAAAAAGTATTTAAACTTAGTCTGCACAGTGAGTTAAGATCACATGTTCAGCTTCAAGGTAGACTTTCACAGCTGGCTTTTTACGCCCTTGACCAGATAGGAAGATTTTTGTAATGTGGGGATGATGGACCCTGATGCCAGTACTGTATTTCACTCTTAGAACAACATATAAATAAAAACTGTCTGAAGTGTAGTATAGGCACTGCTCGTCGACATTCCTTTGAAAACACCAGTGACTAAGTGGTGACAGAAGTTATATTATCATATATGTGCATTCACATATTTAAAGTTTAAAGCATGCTTATTGTAAGATATAAACATTCTTAGTAGGACAGGTTTTTATAATTGCCTTTTAAAGTTTGTTTTAAACCATAGACTGTTCTCCCTGCTGCCCTCTGGAACGAGGCTTTGCAGCATTCGCTGCAGGCCTAGCAGATTCTGCAACAGCATCTTCCCCACTGCCATCAGACTGTTGAAACTCTAATCAGGACTCTGCATCAGAATCGTTATCATATTTACACCACCAACATGGCAGATTTTTTTTCATAATCCCTTTAAATTGAACACAATTCAATTTTCTACTGCATTTTGCACCATATGTATTTATGTTGCACTGTACTGAACCTTTCCATATAAATGCCTTTAGCACCATGACTTTAAACTGGTTTTTCTTTTCCTCCTAAACTATCTACAGTCTTGATCACTGTTGCATTTTAGAAATGGTATTGTTCATTGAGTGATGTAAGGTGCTCATTTCACTGTTGGAAGCTGTACGCATCGAAAATTTAATTTTGTATACACTGGGTACACAAGATGATAATAAAGTTTGTCTACATTTCCAATAAATGAAAGTCTCAAAACATAACCTTTTTCTTAAAGAGAATGTTAGATGAAAAAAAAAAGCTTTTTGTTTAATTAAACAACCGTTATGCATGTTTATTATTAAACTTTACCTGAGAAAAGGGGGGATGAAATGCCATGTTGAAAAAAAAAGAAATCCATTTCTTTGTCTGGCCTGGCTTAGATTAAGTGTATGATTTACAGCCGCTTGCAGTATTAGAATCAAATAGAAGCAAAGTAATCAAGCCACAGTGTGGCTATAAGTCATGGGCACTCTGTGTGTTAATAGAACTACTGAAGAGTGAGGACCACAGTTATAAAGTTCACAAAGATCATGCTCATTGCCCACACTAATCAACACCAACTGTAGGCTAAGCTGTGTTTCTGGTGAAAAACTCAGCTTCAAATCCAACCACTCTTCCTGACCTCCTCTCTAAGTGCTTTACCTCTCTGCACTTCCATTATCACCACTGAGACAGACCATTTCTATTTGTCAGAGATAACTTGTAACTAATAAAAACAACAAACACTGGGTATTTCGACTATAAACATTTTCTACTTTAATAGTGACCTTAATTTTCTTTTAATTATAGAAATTTCTGTGCAAAAGTTTTAAGCCCTTCTGTCCTTAATGGAATCAGACTCTCTTTAGGTCGTTTAAAAGGATTTTAGATATAAAGTGGAGGATGATCTTTTTCTGGGTGGATCATCAAAATAAGTAGTCCTCCAAATTGTCAATCATTCTGGTGATATTTCAATCTGAAAAACTCACACCAAGAGAAAAGATGATTAGGAGAAATTTATTGATAGAATTACTTTAGTCTTTGGTGCTCAGACCTCGGCAGGAAACATAGCACTGAATTTTGATAGATATGCATGAACAGGAGAAAAGAATAGGGCTGTTTCCCCACGAGGCCTGAAACTGGTGGTGGAGTGGGTGGAGATGATGAAGTGGTCAGTCTGTGGAGCTGCTGGTTGGCGAGGCGGTCGGCTGAGCTTTATATATTGTGAGATCCACTGGACTGCGTGAGCTGATACTAGAACTTCACTCAAGGACCTGGAAGATGGAAGTCCAGTTGGATGACACAGGTTGAGAGACCCTGTCCTTGATGAGCAAGCATGAAGTGACGGGGAGAGAAAAAACTCCCACCGCTGGGAAGAAACCTCTGGCAGGGGCCAAGGCTCCAAGCATAGCAGTCTTGTGCCGGAGCTGGTTGAGATGAAGCCCGAGACAGGGGAACGCAGTAAGAGTGGGAGGAATGAAACTGATGAAGTTTTAGTTACAATGGCGGAGGAGGGGCTGGAGGTGGGTTGAAACGGGGTCATATGAATGAAGTCACACAGCGCAACCACCGCCTGCGCACAGGAGTAGACAAGTACGGACGGGAGGCCTTTTAAGATGAACTTTGGATGCCGATTGGCTTTCGTGGAGATCTGGTTCAAAGCTGATCGGCTGTGTCGCAGGTGGATGTAGAAAAGCAATAAGTTTCTTCAGTTGAACTTCCGCCTAGGCTCCATGTTTACGTAAGGCCATCCTACGTGCTCAACCCCATTTTCACTTAACGATGGTGAGTCTGACATAGTAGGAACATTGCAAATCCTTTGGAAAGCAATCTTGTATGAACGATGCAAACTGCAACTTTTAAACAGAGCATGCACGAGGAGAAATTGGCTCATGCATGCTCTAGCAGGCGTTTAATAGGCATTCCCTCTTGGGAGCGGGTACAGGGTTGTGGATGTGCATCTTTTTTTTAAGGTGGGGAGGACGGGTCCTTTAAAATTTCACAAAAATCCTCCACCATACCTTTAATAAGTTAAGATTTTCAGGTTTTCTAAAGGTTTTGCAAAGCTTTTCTTTGGAATTGAGGATTATTTTTAGTTCATTTCCTGTCCAGTCCTAGACAATTACCAATGAATAGTTTCTGAAAGTCCAATGTAGAAAAAAAAAAAAGTATCGAGGCTTAAAAAAAATTTGGGTAGGGACATGTCCCTACCAAAATTTTGGAAGGACCTATTTGTCCCTACCAATAATTGGATGTAAACAAATATGTTTATAATTTATCATACAGCAGCAATGCTTGAAATGCCAGCTAAAGCATCTGCCTGGTAGCTGCAGCTGCCTGCTCTTTCCTGTCCCTTTCACATAGCAGCGCATCAACTGTGCTGCGCGGTTTAACTCTCTGATTATTCTGCCTTAAGTTCCGCCTTCTCTCTTTCTGATTGCGTGTTTTCTAGATCCCAGCTCTCGCTGCAACCGTAAGCTGGAATAACCCAGATGCAAAAAAGTGCAATGTTGCAAGAAGTTTTGTGATATCTGGTATTGCGTGGGTCCTCTTTGTGGCTGGCTCCAAATCCATTCGGAGTTCCCCCAACAGCTCCAAAATGTCAATGCTGGATAAACTATATGTTTTGATGATCGTTTCCTCGTTCATTCCAAAAATATTCACACAGAGTGAAAAAATGCGTTCTCTGCGTCTCCTTGCTTCATTTCGATGTCTCCTTCTTGCGACAATAACCGCTGCCATGTGTGCGCAATTACGCATACAGACCATTTGCACCTTCTTTTGAAACATGTAAAATACAGAGTCAGATACCGTTAGCAAAATTGCTTTCAGGTTTGATAAATCACTTTGCGAGCGCTAAATTAATATATTTACATGTTCTCCTCACACAAGACGCACTTTAGCGTGTAAACGCCCCATATTGCATATTCATTGCAGAAAAAGTACTAAATGGATAAGAGGCGCTATTTAGCACGTTTTAAAGACCAAATCCTTTTAGCACGCTGTTGATAGATCAGTTTGTACATTTTTTAGCGTGCGCAGTGAAATAGCTCACGTTTTTATACACGCAAACCTTTGATAGATCCGGCCCTCAGTGTCAGTTCCTCTTCTAGTTCCAGTGCACATGTAAATACAATACATTTTTTGCCGTCCCTTGAATGTATTATTTTGCATGATCCAGAGAGAGCATATTAGATTAAAAAAAATAAGAGTTGGGTTTACCTCTGCACAATTCTCTATCTTCAGAAGAAAACACAGGATAAATCAACATATTATAGACTTTCTTTGGTTAAACAGACTGTCTTAGTCGCAGGTAAATTTAAATGCAATCCTTTTCAAAGTGGAAAGTCCTAATTCCACATTCATCAGAGCTAGTTATGCTTAAATATTGATAAACAGCATCTAGTGCATGTGGTGCTTATAAGATTTGTATTAATGTAGCAAATGCTGCTGTTCTGTTTTAACAAAATGAGCCCTGAAGCTCACATTAAGCATAAAAAAGAGCATGCATATTTTTTGCAAAGGACCAATGAAACTGAAGAACAGTGTCCCTACCAAAGTTGAAATCAAACCTACGCCCTTGCTCTCCCCAACAGACTTATAGAAAATATGCAGCATCTTCCTGCAAACACTGATGGGCCTAAGCTTTCTCAATAAGTACAATCTGCTCCGTCCCCTCTTGTAGACATCTTAACAGTTTTGTCTTTAGTCCAATCTGTTGTATATACAGTAGTACCTGCTCTGATCCCCTCAGCTATCTGGATTTTATATATTTATTTTAACTGCTTTCCAAATGAGAATGAACATAGTCAGAGATGGCTGTCAACGATCAGAAGGGCTGACTAGACGCCGACTGTAGCAGCCATATGTAGTGTGCATTTCATATTAGATGAGTTTCAAAAGTCAGGAGAGCTACTTCAGGCTGCCGTCTACTGGATTTAATGCGTTGTACAATATTTTCCCCCCAGATAATTAAGTGATTAGATTACACTGATTGGACACCTTGTGAAAGAAGTAGATTTGATATTAAGATCTGAAGATTTTCCTACAGACAATACAGTTGTGTTTAGCTGTTTACATAGAGTCAGCAGAACCACGCTTTTTTTAACATTTGCTTTACGTAGGAATATCTTGTTTTTCGGATTGAATATTTTCCTGTAGAGTAGTCAACCATTTTATGACACAGACGTTAAAAAGGATTCAACGCTTCAAAAAGCCTAATTTTGCCATCACTAGCGTTCAATACTCAATATGGTGGTTGAAAGGTAGAATCTTCATGACGTCACGCTTCTAAAATGTATCTATATGATCATCAATTGATACATACTATTTAAGCCCCTCCTTTTTTCTCACATCACTCATTCAGAATCCGATGACTACAAAGTGATCCACCAGATTTCCTGTATTCGGCTCCTTGTCTATCTCTTATGCAAATGGCAAATGCAGAGTCATCCAAGAGTTTTTCTTGTATTTAGGGTCAGAGGTGTTTATAGTGAGAAAAAATGGTGAGAGCAAGTTTCCCTTTGGTGCTCCTATGTTGCTGACTACCTAGCTAGATGTCTTACCCATTAGTCTCAAATCTGAACTGAATAATGTATTCAATTTATTGGCTCTGTCAGACTTTTATCTGTCCAGCCCTCTGTCTGAAGCCTGTGGTCTGCTTTAACCTTGAATACACACGTCTGCTGCTGTTATGCTGGAACTTTCCTTTCAGATTCTTCCTGTAAACCTTCTTGTCTGCACAGGTTGCACCTGATGGATCCTCCTTCAGATATGTAACCAATAGGCCAGGCTTCCTCAAAATCACTATGTTGGTGCTAAACTTCTGTCTGTGTTTAACATTTAGCATTTTTTATTAATTCAGGTAAGTGTCTCCTTGATTTGCAGATGATCATTTAGAAGAAATGAAACAAAACAACTAAAAATCCCTCTGAATTTAGACAGGTACTAGCGTGAAATTTGTTAGGGAACATGATGGCCAACATTACCCAAAGAAATATTTGCTTAGTAAATAAAAAGATTTATTAAGATTAAAAGATCAAAAGAAAGTGTTGAGTCCTTAAAGCCAATAATAAATAAATAAAGGCTAAAAATGATAAGATGATGTCCAATGCAATGAACATGGCTTGTGAATTTATGTTAAAAATAAAATGCACTTCCTCACCTTATATCCCTTTCTGCTAATCAAAGTACTTCAATGATTATATTATTAAATTCAATTCTATACAATTCAGTTTATGTTTATAGCACCAGTTCATCACAGATGTCTCAAGGCACTTTACAGAGACAACACAGGCAGAATAGTTAGAAGTTTCTGTCAAGGAAAACCAGTTGATTGTATCCACCCAGTGATTTGGAAGACATGTTCCTCCTGGATGAGCTTGCAACGGCATATGTTCTACAAGTGTCATTAAAAAAAAATAAGTTGAAGAGAAACAAAATCTGACTAATTTTAAATAGTTTTATTGACATCAACATGGACTAGAACGTAAACCCAGGGTATTACACAGTCATGTATTTAAAGTAAGACTTTCTTTAAGTAATCTAAAACTTTGGATATGTGCAACTAAATATGGAAAAAAATTTTGTATTCAAACAGTTGTTAAATTTTCAGGACATAAAAATCTAACTTAACTCAAAAAAAAGTTGATATAACATTTAGAGACAAGTTTTTGTGCCATACAGTAATTTGGATTTTGCAAAATAATTAAACAGTTATGACAGGACACAAGCCCAGGGTATTATTATTTGAATGAAACTGTCAATAAAATAAAACCAAATCAAGATGGTATTTTCTCAACATGCTCTCTCAACATTGGTTCATAATTATATGATAACAAACTGTCACTTGTAAAAACAAAACAAGCTTGAAATATATTTTTTATATTTTATTTGTTTGTTCTACTGTTTGGAAATATCAGTACCCTGATTTCTTGTTATCTTAGTGCAATGAGGCAATTAAACAAGCTTATTGTCTATTTCTAAACATATAGAAAGGATTTAGGACCGTGAGTTTTGTTTAAATTTTGTGTGCTTCTGCAAAAGCATCAAAGTTAAATTAATTTACTGCACTTAATACATTTAAGATCAGAATGAGAGCATTTAATATGGCCTCCTTAAATTGCATTTGTTTGTTTTTTTTAATGGTATTTTAATTGTGTAGTGTTAATTGTGATGTAACATGTGCTGTGTGTGGCCCAGGACCCCCTTTAAAAATTGGTTTTAAAAAATTGTGAAGTTAAACAGTGACAAACACAAACATATTCCACACTAATGGATTTTTGATCCTGCTTAAAAGTTGAATACCATCTAAATAAAAAACATGCATGTTTTTAGGTGCAGTGTAATAATAAAAAAAAAGAGTTTTGACTGCTTTTATCAGTCACTGCAAAACCATCCTACATCTACTGTCATAGATTATCTCATATCTATGCTGGTATGGCTCAGAATGTTTAAAACATTTTATTGACAACAGAAATCTTGAATCTAAAGAGATCTGGGAGATTTCTGGTAACTGGGATAATATGCAGGAATATCAGCCTGGTGTTAATAAAAAGCTGCAGTAGCAAAAAAGTATTTTCAAGGAAAGGATTTGTTTAGACGTAATACAGTATTTGGACGGTGTAGTAGTTTGCAGTGGCCATACAGATGGACAACTCCTGTGCTGTCATGAGTGATACAGAAAAGGAGGGTAAGGAGGAGAGGAGGAGGGAGAGTGGAGACAATGTGAAATAAAAAGTATAGGCAAAGATGGCAAAGAAAAGAGCTGAAATTAATAAACGCTTTGAGGACATGAAAAAAATGTGAAGCAGATCAGAACTTAATGAAGGATTGAAACAGGTAAATTCCTGTGACAATATGATAACCCTCCTGTCACGTCCACCGCCTTCCTCCTTCCCCCCTTTGAGTACTTTTCAATTCACCAGATTTCCTACAAGCTATAGAATGAATACATGTAAATGTATGAATGAAGCTATACGATTGTTATTTGCCTTCCAAATAATCTGTATTTTATTAGAAAATATTTTAGGACAAACTCTTAGTAACACAGCACCCCATAGAAAAACTTGGGCCCATGGTAGAAGAACTTAACAAGTGAATTAAACCACTAGAAAACCTGTTGATGTTAACAATGCAAAATTGGCAATTTTAGAAAAAAAAAAATAAGCTTAAGGTTCATTACACAAAATTAAGGTTTATACTGTAAAATATGGGGAGCAATGCTGGAGAGTTCCTGTGATTTATAAGAAAAGAACACTGCGAGTCAATGTGAGTGTAGAAGGGGGTTTAAGTCTCTATATATTCATTGGTTGGC
>JAGKQL010002335.1:23696-36058 GCA_018398635.1 Cyprinodon brontotheroides | reverse complement strand
TCAATCAGCTGCTCTTATAAACTGTATGCTGCAAGCTGAAAAAAAAACAAAATCAATATTTAAAACTAAAATAATACAGTCATACATTGAGTGTAGCAGTGCAATAAATAACCTGGGATTAGTTTGTCTGGTAATAAATGGTTCCTCAGCAGTTTAGCATCCTAACAACAAACAGAAAGAGATTTGATCAGTCTTGAAGGCCCAGCTATTATACACCGTTAACATTTGATGGAAGGCGACATTTCAAAGAATTTATGAAGCGCATGTAAGGGGTCCTAAACGATGTTCACTGATCTGCTCCTGCAGATCATATGTCAAATCCTTATGCTGTTAAAGGAATAGTACACCACAAACATGATTAGCCTTCATTTTTCTACTCACCCCATGCTGAACAAAACTCTGGAGTACTTTTTGATATCTCAAATGCATCTGGAGATCTGGGAGGCTTCTTGCTGTCTGCTGACATTCAAATAATGGAGGTCTATGGTGCCGAACAGAAAAGGTCCATAAAGATCCACAAAGCATGTCAATATTCCTCCATACTGCTGGTCCAATGTATTCCAAGTGTCCTGAGTGGGTAGCATCCAGAATTTACTCGAAACGAAGTCATTTAGAATGTTTTAGAGCATAAACAGTAGTGTATAGGATTTCCTAATAAGCGCCCCGCAGTCTGGCGCTCACGACGCTACGGAAGCGGGCAGACCAGATGAAAGTGCGCATTCAGCTCGGCAAAGAACTCATGCTCTTCCTCAACACTGAAGGTCCTCCAGACATTTTTCTTTTCGTTGTTTCTTTCTTTGCACAGGTACTTAGCACATTTCTTCTTCCTACGGCACTACGTTGCTCCGGCAGAGCAGGCGGCTGGTGCTCGCACTTTTCTTCGGTTTGGTCACCTGCGGCTTCGGCAGAGATAGGTCAAAGCAACGTGAGTGGCGCTTTTAAAATCCTATACACTACTGTTCCAGGCTCTAAAACGTTCTAAATGACTTCGTTTCAGGTAAATTCTGGGCTACCAAGTTAGAATATTTTTAGAGCATAAACAGTATGGAGGAATATTGACCGTTTTTTGTGGACTTTGTGGATATATAAATAGTTGAGAGTAGATTATGTAACATTTTGGTGTGCCACACCTTTTCATCTTATGAAAAATTATGTTTCTCCTCTAGTTCAGCTCAGAGAAACCACAAGTCCATTTCACAAAGCAGATTTACTGAAAAATCTCAAGATTTTTAAACCTGAAATCAGGGAAACTGAGCTTTCATTTTCACAATGAACATTTTTGTTTCGATAGTTACATTCTTCCCGGAGCTAACCTGCTTTTGAGCTGATTTTCCTCAATAAATTTTCTCTGCCCTCCTTAAAGCTGTCATGTTGTTTTATTGTCTGATCTAATCATGAGAGCTCTGTCATAGTTTTGTGTGAAGAATAAAAAGAAAATAAATCAGTCAGTAGGTCTTTTAGAGACATTAGGTGTTAAAAACACAATCATAACTTGCCCTATTGACGAGGATCCACTTATGAGCGAGAATAAGCGGGATTAATTTGCAGAGAATGAAACATAGAGAAGGTTTTTAGAATGTGTATAGATTTCCTTTATATCCAGAAAGTTATCTGTATTAGGCTACTCTTTCAATCCAACAATCCATCACATACATCCACAACCTTATATGTCCTCACATTAGCAGCATTAAACATACTCTTATAACAGGTATTTAACAGAATTTGCTACAGGTGAGAGACCATTGATGTACGATGACAGCATTATAGAAAAAAACGGCACAGTAAAAAAGCCACTTAATATTCACTGTTTGATGGAAGAAAGAATCACAATGAGGAGGAACCCCATAAGATGATGCTCAGGTCCCACCTGTTTGAACATTTTTATACTTAATCTTCAACTGCTGCCAGGTCCTCTTCTCTCCCGTGAGATTTTACCTAAATATAATACATTAATACACTGCCATTTGACCAGTAAACTAGGTTTCCCCATAATGTATTGGTGATTTAAACAGACTTTTAAGCCCTTTGGATATGTATTAGTTTGTCTGAATATCTATTTTTGATATCGTTTTTTTGTTTGTTTTTTTTGTCAAAATTTAAATTTCAAACAAAATTAGACTTTCCATATCCAAAACAAACATTCTGGATTTTTAGAAATGAATTTTAGATTTCTCTGTTCCCACTGTTACTGGCCAGAAAGAAAGCCTGTTTTGATCAGAAACAAATATGTTTTAGATATCATAAATATGTTTTCAGTCAAGATTATAAATGTTTCAACAGCCTCTTAAAAATGAGGTATATACAAAATAATTCTTACTTGTACAATCTTTTTTTTATTACTTTATGAAATTCAAAATGTAAATTAGAAAATCTGTAATTACAGTTACATTTAGGAATGTGATTTTGACCAGGAAGAAGAATCCTGACTCACAGCAGCCTTTCAAGCCAGAACAATTCAGAGTTGAGGATGTGAGTCTGAGCTTGTTAAACCTGCTTTGTGAAACAAGTCTCAGGAGTAGCCTACTATTGGTATTGATAGTCCTCGTAGCAGATGCAGTTAAGCCTTCCATCTATCTACCATTCATCTTCTCTTACTTCAGGGTCATGGTTGGGCCAGTGCCTATCTCTGGCAGTCTATGGGCAAAAGGCGGGGTACACCCTAGAGAGGTTGCCTTGTCACACATAATATTGACATTGGTCACATTTTAGTGATGCTCCTCATGCTTCACTCTGACATGACTGTGAAAGTCACAGAGTTCACAAAATGCATTATCCATGCAATATTGGATGCATCGTTAAATGAGGAAGTATTTGAAAGTCATCAGAGTTGGAATTTTCCCACATTAGCTTACCACATAGTATCATAATTCATACTGGCACGCATGCATTTCTTGTGCATAACAGGGTAGTCGTGAATAAAAGCAGCTGATAATATTTAATGTTTGAGCTTTTCTGTACCACTGATCTTTCTTTACCTGTGGAAAATGTCTTCATAATATCATTGCACCTTTTTGATGGGGAAAACACACAAACATGCAACTATGTGTTCAACAAAAGACCATCCCTAGGGTGAGTGGCTTAAAAATATCTATAGATATTCAGGAAAAAAACTGCTGATTCTTCGTCATTTATTCATTAGATGACATATTTAATTAAAAAAACAAATAAAAAATATGCAATCAACTTAGATAGAAATAACATAGAAAACTTTGCATCAAATTGACTATATGATCTGGTTAAATTGTAAAGTGCCTTAAGATGAGATGTGTTCTGAATTTGGGCTATATAAATACACCGAATTGAATTGAATTTTCACCACTACATGCGCTGTTGAGTACTCTATGTAGACAAACGCAACACAACATTTTACTACAGCTTTCTATCAAGTTTAACAACAAGACAATAAGGTCATTTAGTACTTGGTCCTGCTACTGACTAAAATAGAGAATCTGAAAATATAAGCAGTTATAAACTGATTTATGCTATTAATATTTGATATCAACCCTTTTCTTTTCCATGTCATACCTGTGCCCTGTTAAAATTTATAGATTTATTTCTCTATTTAAGTAAGTAAGTTTCCTTTGCACAAATAGACCACTACGCATGACATCGAATTATATTATGCAAACAGAACCAGAAGGCATTGTGCAAATTTATACGTGCATAACATTGGATGGATAGAAAGTCTATTTTGTTCAACTGAATCTCTTTTCACTTATCTTCAGAAACAAATCTGCACACATCTTTAAGATACCTTGGCTTTTATTTTGTTTAGTATAATGTACTTTGTACTTTTGCTAACAACAAAATCCCCAATATTTGAATGAGATGAAGAAAAAAAAAAACTAAAAACTTCCCCTTTGCCATTTTAAATGTAAATAAGTGGAATAAAATGGAAACAGTAGGGGTAAAAATCATATACATGCCCTTTTTTGATATGCCATAAACATTCCTAATCTACAGTTTGTGGTGATTAGACTGTTTATGCTGTTTGTTTAAAGGCGATGATCGAGCATCATTTGGTTTAAATGAAAGGCTAAAAATTTATTACATTATTGAACTTATGTTTCCCGATTCCACTCTAAGCTTGAAAAAGCCCCTCAAACCATTTGAGCATGGTATAGGATTTTTGATTTTGTGTTCCTTCAACAAAGGACATAGAGACCTTATTATAACACATTACATCACAAACGCTTTAAAGTCCAATGTCTCTTTAAAAAGATAAAAGTGTTTGATACCACAAGTACGCTGTCATTCAGCTGAAGAGGATCCACATCAACAGCTTTCTAGATAAAAAGTCAGCCTGTTTTTTTTTTTTTTTTTTCTTCCTGGTCATCTCAGGCCAACAAAAAAAAAAAAACCCAAAACAGACAGATTAGTTGAAAATAATCTTGTAACTACAATAAAAGACTCCCCAGCACTCTAGATGATGAAGAAAGGCTGCTCTAAAAGCAATGTCATAACATTCCTTTTTAGATATCTTTACCAGAGCTGCCCATAAACTGGTTCTTCGGTATTGGTGTTTTGCCTTTAAATGTCAAGAAACCTTTCATATATTTAAAACAAGTGGCAAAAAAATAGCATAGCAATAAAATTACAGTTTTTTCTTCTTTTTTATTGGAAGACAGATTTAGAAAAATCTAAATTCTAGGCGCATTTTTTTTCCACAAAACTATTTGGTATTTGCATCACTTGTGCATAAAAAAAACAAACAAACAAAAAAAAAAAACGTTTCAGTTTCCCCTGATTTAAACACTAGTTACTATGGCTGGTATTTCTAACAAATACTGGGTTTTGATAGAATAATTTGTGTTTTATTCATTAGTTTTTCATTACATGGCCAGCATAAAAACAACATTTTTATCTTTATTTTAAATGATGAAATGCAAACTAAAATTAATTTAAATGTAACATCTTATTATTATTATCTTTTTTTGTTTTGTTTTTGCTCTGAACCATTTTTCAATTCCCCTGAGTCCCATTTCAAGAGGGTTATCTAAATGCTAATGCCTCCATGTATCAAAGAAAGAGCAGAGTGGGCTTCACAAACAAGAGAACCATCTTTGTTATCACAGGCTTGGTGGTGGAGGCAGACAGAGTCTATTAAAAGATGAAGATAACACAAATATCTTACACAATTGAATGTGTTATTTAGTATATAAACACAAGAAGCGGCATAACGGCCATGCAATTTGGATTTCTAATGGTGTAATTTGGATCCTGGGATTCAAGGACAAGACACTGTGCTTTTCAGTCACTGCTGAGGATCCCACAGAAATAACAGTTTACCATCTAAAGCATCTCATTTTCTTAATGTCATAACGATTTTTTAAAGAATATTTGTATGATTCAATTGTTTCTAACTACACTGGAAACCCATTTCCTGAAAATAGTCTGTCTTCCTTTTTATTTTCCTGCCTATAAATTATTGGATGCAGAATAAAAGATTTAGCTTAGAAAAGACTGTTTTTCTAAACATCTTCCCCATGCTGTGTTTAAATCTTCAGGGTGCAGATAAACTCTTGTTCCTGTTGTCATGTATCTGTGTGAGAAGCTTGTCAGGTCTGGAAATCACCTGGCTACAGATAAATAACCCTGAGGAATTTGTGTTTTCTGAAGCCAGCGAAGACGAAGCGAGCACTAGCCCTCCTCTGGGCCCTCACTCGCCCTGAGCCGTAAAAACTGTGGATTCTGACCTTCACTGCATTCAGTTTGGGTTGAGTGCTGGTTCCAGCAACGAAAGCAATGCCAGCTTGTAACGAAGGCCACAGCAGGCTCAGTTTTTCCGGGCAATAGTTTCCCACCTTTCTCATAAGCCCATTTTACGAACTAACAAAGGATACTGAACAAATATTTAATGCAGAAACTTAAGAACTTCGGTGTGTATTTATTCTGAGATATATAAGCAATCTGTTTTATTTGTGTATTAAGGTGTGTTGATGTTTAGTTTCCAAATCATAGTTTTCCCTTAAAATATATAAAATTGTTATAAATGAAAGTATTTCTTTTTAAGTTTGAAAAAAACTTTTTAGTTATATAATATTATCTCTATGGGAGCCCAGTTTGGCCATTTCACTGGATTTAGTGGAATATATTCAATCAGAATGGAGTATTTTTGAAAAGATCATTTATTATAAATTAAAATGTCATATGAATTAATTACACACACACTGGTTTTAAAAAGTTTTTTCAAGATTAATTAAGATGGTTTTTTGTCTCACAACTAATGAAAACAACATTTAAGGTAAGGATTTTAAACAGACCATTAAAAGAAACACTTTATTATTAACCACAACAATTTAAATTATGGCTCATTCCTACTTCATATTCATAACATCATATTCAAAAACTACAGTACTTTCAATCTGACCAAAGATTTATCAGAAGGCATATTATAATTTACTTGATATGAATCCCAGTTTGACATTTAATGAATGTCGAAAGGTTCCCAAACCTCTGCTTCTGGTCTATTGTAGGCTTCTGACCCTTCAACTTCTGTAAAAATCCTTTTGTATCTAATAAAATATAATACTGGAGCATAACTATGTCCAAAAACAAATGTAACATCTCTTACTGTGGCAGTTGGATCTGGTCTAGTTTCCGTGGAAACTAAATGAGTATATTAAGCGCATTTATTTCTTGTTCCGTTGATATCTTTGTTTGTAATATTGGTGGTGTTATGTCTGCCATCGAACTGAAGCCCTCAAAAGCTAAACCCTATTACCTGTATATTTTCATGTTTTTAATTATTGCATTTAAAATATTAAAAATATTATTTTAAAAAAAGATGACACAAAAGAGGAGTAAAGTTAAAATGTCAATTATAAATAATGCAACTAGATTTCTTTTTATTATTTAATCAAAATCTCTTCAGTCTGTACTCTTAATCCTAGGGAATTCTGAAACAGTAAATTAATCCAGCTTAAGTCCCTCAATATTTGTTTTTTTTGTGCATGCACAACTAAGGCTAAACGTACAGCGGTGTGGGAGATATAAATTCCAGCAGAGTGTGGTGTTGTAATGCTGGTCATTAATATTTACAACGCTAAAACAAGGAGAGATTCTGTCTATGAGAGCAGGAAAACAACTTTCTCTGCAATTTCTGTCCACAGATGATAACCTACAAATACACAAAAACAACCTAATTATAAACTATTCCTTTTTAAAGAGGGAAAGAAGGCAGTTTTTTTGTTTTGTCTTCTACAGAAGCTTAAATCTCACTAACACATAAATTCTCCCCTTTCAAAATAAAAAATTGCTCCAACATTATGTTAGCTTAGCAACTTACCAAACATCTCCTACACCCAAATATTGAAAAAAAACATCCTCAACAAAAGGGAGACTGTCGGTGGAAATATTTTTGATACCTTTCTAATAGTAAGTGATAACATTATATATATGCTTTAAGGGAAATTGTAATTACACAATTATTATATATTTTTATAAGGACTTAGGACTAGGCAGCCAAAGGTAGACATTAATTATCCCCGTAAGTTGTGGGGTGGCTGGTGCCTTACTCCATCAGTGGAGAACAAGTGAGGCAGGGTGGTTTTGAACAGTGTTATCAGCTTAAAGGGGTAATTTCTGGCATTGTCCTGTTTTGCCTTTGCTTTTCACTTCATTCCACAGAAGCACCATCTGACCCGAAGCAGCTTCAAAGTGATTACAGTTCACTGATACAATCGTTCATTTGGCAGGCATTCCTCTCCACACTGCCCCAGAAGCTTCATGTTTTACAGGGAACAGTATCCATGCAAATGTGGGAATTTTTATCCCAGAATGTTTTAAGTCATGAGATAAAGTTCTGCTGTTCTGTCCGAGCAGCGCCAGGCGTCTTTTTTTTCTGTCGCCTTTCTCTCCCTACTTTTCTTTTTTATACTCACATTGCATAGTTTGTTTTCCCAAGTCCTTTTTTTTTCTTTTCTGAAAATCAACTGTAAGAATAAAAGGCATTCCAAAAATCAATTTAATTTTAAAGCATCACAAAGCAGGAGCAGAAACACAACTCCAGTTAAACAAGCACTTAGATATCATGGGGAAAGGGGCGCTGCATCTTGGGCAAATTAACATTTAGTGAGGCCCAGCATTAAGAGCATTTCTCTCAGCTGCTCAAGCAAAAATAATCTCATGGGTTGATTTACTTCAGCAGCTGGACATTAAGGTCTCTTATTTGATAAGCAATGTTAGACACCAGCTTACATAAACAGGGTAAATGTAAAAGGATGAGGCAAATTTAATAGCATTTTGCAATTACATGTTATCACTGCTTTGTGGGTGGGACCACTTAAGAATAACACTAAAGTGGTATTTTTAGCAAATACTTGGAAAAGTTCAATCAACAGAGAGGGCAAATTTAAGGCAGCTGTTTGAATAAGCATTTAAAGTTGAGTTTCAAATCAAATCTAAAGGAAGACATTTGAAGTTAAAACAGGTAATAGAGTAACTTATATGTAATTGTGTCATTAAATGCTGAGATAAAATAAAAATACTACCTAAAAGGGTAAATGTCAAGCTTAGAGAGAGTTAAATGTGTGGAAGATGGAAGCACCTTTATCTAAAAGGTTGCTATGTCTTCTACAGGGCTGGTGGGAAACTACAAACACAATCCTCTTGTGGATTTTCTTCAACACTTCCTTTCTTCTAGCCACAGACTGGGGATGTTATTTGAATTGAAAGCTTAACTCTGGTTAGACTAAAGTCCAGTAAAGGCAGCTGACTACAGATACTCACTACTGCTTTAAGGTTTTTTTTTTTTATGTAACACAATTGAAACCACTGTTTCCTTTACCTCCAACTTCCCAACTTTTACCAAATTTTGTCTGTCGTGTTATCAACTTGCAAAATAAAAAAATAAAAATACACTGAAATTGGAGGTCAACTAAGTTTACTATATGTAAAAACCTCAAGAGATGTGTGCCTCTTTACTTTTATATGTTATTGTGTTGTAATAAGAGTGGGTTCTAAAATGTGGATATTTATGAGAACACCTTTATGCTCTTTTATAGAAATTGCATTCTTAATTCAGATAATTAAGAGAAGAAAATATCTGACATTTAAGAAGACTTTCCAATGAATACTGATTACCTTCATTTACTTCACAATATGCATTGAAGTTGAGATGTTTAGTGATGCAGAAAGAAGCAGCCAGGAATGAAACACAGTAATGCGGGAGGAATCACACTCCCTGGGTGGTATTCACAGAGATACAGCACTGGAATGTGACACATAATGATCTGGATGCACCAGAGGCAGGTTTATTCATTGACTTTTTATTCATAAAAACATTCTGTCCATAACATTTTTTGGAAAAGAGTTTCATCTTTACAGCAGGTTTTTGTTGTTCTTTCACTCTGAAGTGTCATGATCGACATCTGCAGGGATTCCAAAGTTATAAAAGTAGCATTTGAAATATGTTCTCACGGCTAGATTCTCTAGTTTTGCACCTGTATCAATTTATCCATGCCTGAGGAAATTATATCAGAAGAGATTCATATTCAGTATTCGCTGGAATAAGGGTCTCCGTTCTACATTTTGTCAATTAGTTAATGGTTAAATGAACCTTGAGCCCTATCCTGAGAGGTGGACAGTCACTGGGAGTTGCATCAGCTTGCAGCTTCCGATTTTCACTGAAAGTCTCTTTTTTTTTCTTCCATGTGATATTTTCTGCTGTCTTTCTAGAAGCCCATGAAAACCAATGGGTATTTGGAATATTACGAATGCTGAAAGTAACTTCCTTCTTCCTGGATAAATTCAATGTCCTGCAAAGTGGACAGTTAGCTGTTAAACTGTGTTCTTAAGTGGTAAGTTGCCATTTGAAATAAAACCTTTTTCAAACAGGTTATTTGTAACAGGTTTGAGGGACGTTCAATAAGTAATGCCCCTGACTCACTTCCAGTTGTTTGATCTAGCTTAAAATTTGAATGTGCAAAAACTTTATCTCTATAGATTAAGAGGCAACTTACTGTCAGGGTTTGGTTGAGGTTTGAAGGCCCAAATTCAGAGGCAGACAGGCTGAGGTGATTTCTTGCAGTTTAATTGAATAAACACAGCTAACAGAGGAAGCAATCCAAAAATCTAACAAAAAATGTTGACAAACCAAAGACAATGGAGACATCAGGGGAAAACGAGCACAAGGAGCCAGGGAGAGACGAGGTAAGAGGGAGACTATTTATGGCTGACTGAACAAAGGCAGGGCTAACGAGCTGATAGGGAGCAGGTGTGAGTGGAGACAACGAGGGAGCCAAGGGAAAAAGAACACACAGAAGAGGGCAACAGTGGACAACAAAGAAAAACCTTAGAACTGAAATATATCCAGAAAATACAACAAAATAGGAATTAAACCAAACAAAACTAGAAAACATGGAGCAAAGTAAAACATTACAGAATCAAGACCTTGACAATTACAGCTCTGAAGTAATTGTGGTTTCTGATTGACAGGAGTTTGAACTGAGTCAAGGCGGAAATGAACCTGCTGAGAGTTGAGCAGTGATCCGGATTTTGTATTTTGTATTTGGAATGAAAGTAACTTATGATGATGATGATGACCCATTATATGAACATTACTTGAACTTTCATTTCATCAAGGTCTCCCATGATGTGCTTCCTTTCAAATAAACACCTGTAAATTCAAAAAAATAGCAATAAGTTAAAAGCTGTAATTTACCACATAATCTGTAAAGGTGTAAATAACTGCACATGCTAAATTTCTGCTAGATAAAACAACTGGAAGTGGGTCAAGGGCATTACTTATTGAACACTCCTACTTATTTGCTTATTTTATTAAATATAGCAACTGTATTTCTTACTTTTCAATTAAGTATAACCTCCCAAGACTCACCATTTATGTTTTTGTCTTTCAGAATGTTAATTAAATGTGCATTTCAAAAACATTATTCATTCAGCTGAATTAAAGAGCTCCTGTAACTTGTAATTTAATGAAATATAATCATTCATCCATCCATCCATTTTCCTTTACGGTTCATCCCAGCTGGGGTTGCAAGGGATGCTGGTGTATATCTGCAGCTGTCCATGGGAGAGAGGTGGGGTCGACCCTGGACAGGTCGCCAGTCTTTATCGCAGGGCAACACATAGACAAACAGGACAAACAACCATTCACGCACACATTCACACCTAAGGAGAATTTATAGAAGCCAATTTACATAACAGTCATGTTACCCAGAGAGAAACCATGCATGTACAGGGAGCTGCAAACTCCATGCTAAAATACCCCAGGCCGGGAATTGAACCTGGAACCTTCTTGCTGCAAGGCAAAACAATTATCAACCATCTTCAAAAGTATGGCAGAGTATAAGGGCCATACTAAAACTTATTTTATATGAGAATAAATAATAGGTCTTTATATTTGTAACATTGGCAGACAAAAAGTTAATTTTGATATAAAAAATGCTTAGATAGTGTTATGAAGATCTGACTAATGTGATCAACTTACAGCCTCAAATGGAGCCTTTTTCCTAGAGGAAAAGCTTCTCCTTTTTGTAAGGGTTTACATTAAAGTAGGCTTTATGGATGCTTGATCCAGGGATTGATCGATAGTAGAGACCTCATGATTGGCAAAAAAAACTTCTGAGCTATACCCAAAAGTAAATGTAGAAATGCAAAGTCACTGTGAAATAAAAAGAACAACAAACAGCTGTAGGTTCTCAGCTTTCATTACCATCAATAATCTGCTGGAATCAAGAACAGCTGTTGCCTAATCCTCATTTAGATTTTATGACTTTTTTGGCTGGACATGTGGAACATACTTTGAATTTATAGGATCCATGCATAGAAAACCCCACAAATAAGATAAGAAATAGAATGTTTTGCATTTTTCTGATGTAAAATGTAAAATTGTTTGATGTTTTCATCAAGACTTTGTAGAATCTAACTTTTACATTTATAGCTACAACTCTTTCTGCTTGCAAAACAGGACTGTAAAGAAGGTGAATTGAAAAAAGCTTCCTGGATAGGAAGTCGAAGGGATTGTTTTTTTGTTACTTTTTTGGAATGACTATGACCTGGATGACTGAGAATCTTCACTAGCAAGATTATGCATCTTTAGCAAGCAAGTAAAAACAAAAGGACCAAATAACTTCTTCAGTTTTTATTATGAAATTTAATCTATAAGATGAAGTGGTTAGACAGTCTTTATCTTATCTTACTTCTTCTATCTTTGTTTTGTTTAAGATTTACCACTAATGGTTTTCCTTTATGGGCAATATTTATGGGCATATTTAATTTTGTTTAGGAGAACTTAAATATCTGTTTTTTCTGCTAAATGTAACTTAACACCAACATACTTTATAATATACATCATTTTCTATTCTACTTAAAGCAACCCAGTATGAATTTTAAGCTTTATA
>JAGKQL010002335.1:0-23296 GCA_018398635.1 Cyprinodon brontotheroides | reverse complement strand
ATAGTGTCCTGTCTGGCAATGTGGCAATAATAATTGTTGTCTTAATGACAGAGATATAAAAAAAAAAAAAAAAACTTCAACAGCCTGCTTCATCACCTGCACAGAGAGATGTAAAAAGAACAACACAACCTTTTAAGATTTTTATGCTTTGGAGTTTGATTAATTTTAATTTAAAGGTGAGCCAAAAATACTAATATTTGTCTTTTAAAGATTTACTAATGAAATAAAGGAAATTTCAGTGAACATTACAGATCATTTCAGCTTTCCGCTTATCTGATAATTCAGCCTTACATTCACTGAAGCAGCTGCTAATGCAGTGGGTTGTTGGGCAAATGAGACTATATGGTGAACTGGGGCAGTTAGGAATACATGATTTCATTTGTGATGACATGAGAAAATTAGATGAAAGATATCATGCAAAGATATGAACAGCAGCCTACCACACAGAGTTCATCACTATTCCTCCTTTTTGTTATACTGACCTCTTGTAATCACTATTTACTTTTGGCTAGAGTGAAGGTCACCAATATTTAATTAGAGCTCCTTAAAGCCTGTCAGACAGAAATGTGGCTTTTTGCCACTGTGTCTTAGATACAAAGAGTCTGTTTGGCCTCTTTACCACGTAGCAGATAATCATAGGCGCTCTTTTTTTCTAATTCACAATATGAAATTTAACCTTTAACATTTCTCTTCCCTTGTCTTGTTTTATCTACATGGAAACATACACAGGCTGGCAATAATGTTGTAAAATATTTAGACACATAGTGAAATTTACTATTACATCATAATTAAAGCTTCTTTTTGTAGCACAACAGTGCTTTAAAAGTGTTCCCCCTCTGGCCAGAACACGTACAGTATTCCACAGCCGTTACCACATACTGCCCTCTTCATGCTCAACAAGCCATGACCATGGCCACAGAGGAAATCTTAGTGTTTCACTGGTCACTGAATGTGCCCAAATGTGTGTATGCTGGAATGTTTGCCCAAATCTGATGGTTTGTGGGTCGAGGAAAGAGGATCGAGAGAGGCCAGTGGTTTGATGTTCATGGGGAAGATGAATAATGGTAATTTATCATTTCAACTCATCCATTTTTTTCAATGTTTTAAAATTGAAATTTGTTGTTGTTGGGTTTATTTGTTACATTGCATTAACTGTCCAGATTGTTTGTGTTTTTCTAAAAGGCTATGCAGTTTTAAATTGCATTATGCTTCAATATAAAGATGAAAGTCTTGAATGTCTAAGTCCCGCCTTGATAGCTCTTTCTTCGAAACGTAGACGAAAATATACATTGGCCATACAGACAGGTTCTAAGTCTGCTCTGGGTTCTGCTTTCAGTAAGACGTCCCTTAAAAATGTCAAAAGTGAGGTGTGTAATGGGCATCTTAAATAGATGTCAGAAACTACTCAGATTACAGCTTTTAGTGTGGAGGGGCAGCAGCTCTATTCCATGCTTCCCCTGTTAATGCAGACCGGATTGGTCTTAAGAGGAAGCAGATTCCAAACCACAGGGCACAAAGTACAGTGCTGAGGAGGATAGATAGGATAGCATAGATCTTGCTTTGGGTCAATGGGGACTGGATATCCCATAAAAATAAGTATGTTAAGCTCCCCAACAGCCCAACTCCCATAACCCTTTTGGGAAATCCTTTGTAATTGCTTTCCAGTTCAACAAAACACATAGGTTGTTTGATGCCTCCTTTTTAACCCTTTCTAAGCTTTCCAATAAATGCTGGAAAGTGCTCTCCATCATTAATTATACTCAACAAGTTCTGGTCTTTAATGTGTTATTACAGTCATTGCTGTTATTTCTGTTATGTAACTGTTACTGTCCCTTAAGCCAGGCATCCCCAACCTCGGTCCTCGAAGCCGCCCGCTGTCCTGCAGGTTTTAGAGGTTTCCCTGCTTTAGCACAGCTGATTATAATGATTGCAGTAGACCAAAAGCCTGTTAATCAGCTTTCGATTAAAATAAGCTGTGCTGGAGCAAGGAAACCTCTAAAACCTGCAGGACAGCAGGCCTCGAGGACCGAGGTAGGGGATGCCTGGCTTAAGCTGCTTTTCCACTGAAATTGGCTCGTCACCGTGGGTTTTTCAAACACGGGTTGACCCAAAGGTACGCCCCACTGACAAACTGCTGGGCCTCTGTCAACATGCTGGGCTAGTGTTGATGATGTCAGCAGGGCGACAGATATCAGGAAAATAAATATTGCAGAGAAACATGGAAGGTATCCAGAGCGTAGTAAGTTTGCTTTATTGTTGTTCATATCACTGTAAGCTGATCAGAGTCGAACAGTTAAATGCAATTTTTGCTGAGTCGTTTACTTAAGTCAACGCAAGTCAGTGAGCCGTTCCCACTGCAACTAGAAGCAAGTTGTTCATAGGTTTAAACTGCCTTTTTGGCCAATGGGAAAGGGGTATTTCTGTTATACTATTAGTACTACAATTATAATTTATTTGTTTTATTGATTGCTGTGGATATATTTTTCATTTTGTAATAACAATTCTATAAAGGGTTATTTTTCTAATGTCATGCAACAGGGTTGGGATTAAATAAGCATTGCCTTCTTTCCACTCCTTTCTTGACCAAAGAGTTTCCATTTTTCAGTGGTGCATTTTCCTTTTGTTTCTCTGTTGTTTTATTGTGTGTTATGTTTTTTTTTTTTTTATTAATGTCCTATGTTGGAATAAACCTTTTTTTCAGTGGCACTATTTACTGATCCTGCCCTTTGTGGACTTTTTGGTTCTGTTTAAATTTTCATTTACACTTTTATTTATTTCATTCTGTGTTTTCTTGGTAATTGTTTCTTCTCCATTTTGGGTCATTCTAGTTGTTTTCCAGCAATATTTAAGCTGCGCTGTGTTTTTTGCGTTGCTCTGTTGACCTCTGGTGCCATTCGCCTTTCCCCTAGCTTCTAGATGCTTCTATCCACACCTGCTCCCTATCGACTTATTAACCCCAGTCTTTATTCTGTCTTCCATATATAGTCTTTCAGTGCAGTTTCTCAGTGCTCGTTTCTCTTCATTGCTTCTATCCTTGTGTTTTATCTTAGGCATCTCCTGGTTTAGATTTCTAGTGTGGGCTTCTGTTGCCATCTACATCGCATTAATTCTGCAAGAACTCATCTCTGCCTCTTCATCTCTGCATTTGGGTCTTCAGCTAACTCCACCAAACCTGACAGGCACTAGAAGAGCACACATCTCATGTTCCATTGATGAATTTTAATTGAACAAATATTTACAGTCTACATTTTACTACTATGGAAATGATGAAAAAGAGCTAAGAAACACTAATATTGCAATATTGTATAATGTTGGATTTAGCTTTTATATTGATGGAAATGCTGATACTTATGTCAATTTAGATGATTTACTATTAATCACTGCCAAAATCCATGCTTATTAATCATTTACAATACTTATCCCTGAATGAGTGGGTTGCAAAATTTTCCCCAAAAACAACACATGTAGGTAGTTTTATAGACTAGACTAAATCACATACTTGAGAAGATTTAAACCGACTTCAGTTTCCCTGTGTTCTTATTTGCTTAGATTTTAGGATCCCATGTTTGCACAAGACCAATAAAGCTCATTACTCTAAATAAATCTCGAATGTTCCCTTTTCTGTTTGGTGAGACAAAACCATTCTACAAATATTTTGCCTCCCTTCGCTTTGAAAGGCACCATCTAACTCAGAGCAGAGAGGACAAAACTGACTGTCAGTTCCTTGTTTTCTTTGGCCTCCATTTATTGCTGACCCTCTCAGCTTAGTGCCAAATGATGACTCTGTGCTACATCACTTGCCTGGTTTCTTTGCATAAGATATTTCACACTTTAGTGTTCCCATTATGATTCGGCAAAGCCTCGGTGTCGTCCCATTGAGCAGTTTAAATACACAGAACATTGGGCTTGTCTATATTGACACGGGCAGCTTTTAGACATAGAAATACTTCCAGTTTGATCTGGGATAAGTTCTAATATGATGATAATAGTATGATGCATAGTATTTAAAAGTAGATTCTATAAAGTTTTGTAAGCCAAAACAAAAAATGAAATAAAATAAAATAAAATACTTGTTTACAAAATATGTGTTGCTGCTTCTTTCTTTAAAAGCACACATAACGGCACACAAGATGCAGTTTAAATCACATGAAATTGGCATGCTTCTGGATTGGCTCAGAATGTATATGTTCAATACCAAAAATTCAATTTTCTCAACTACAGAAACTCTAAATACTCAATACATTTTAAAGTATCGATTGGGGTTTAAAACCTCCACATATGTCTATAAAGCCGTTGCTCTTCCATTAATGCTGCTCAGAGAGAGCCTCATTCATGTTCTTCCACACCAAACCTAAACATACACCGACCCCAGCATTCTTGAAGTAACACAAATAGTATGTAACTCAGCCAATTTACCTTCAGAGCTGATGATTCCTGGTCAAACGACTACCTAGGAGCTCATTGTGTTCCTAAACATGAATGCTTAATATTTCTGCTGGATTGCTACCAGGCTTATGAGTTCAATAGCTGCTGAGGTCCTGATAGTTGAAATTGGTTCAAATCCTCCATTCATGAATACTGATATATTGTGAATATTTAATACATTTCAAGCATTAATCACAACTGCATAGGAAATTGTAAGGTCTTTCTGTTCAAAAATCAAAGTTCTTTTTATGGGATCAAAACATCTCATAGCCCTCTGCCAAAAAAAATAAATTTTACAGCTCAAACTATAATAGCTTATAATAGTATATAGCACACATAATCTGGTTCCTACCATTCCTAAAATTAAACATAGCATTGAATGCACCATGCTGCGAGCATGTTTCATTGACTCAAAGATGGAAGAAACTAACATTGGATAATCAGCATCCTTGATATCTTGACCAAGACTGCTTTGGACCACAGACAGGAGGATTTATTTTCTAAAAGTAAAAAAAACTTGGTGATATTTAAAAAAGTTAAAGCTGGTCTGCGATCCGACCACCAATCCCTATTGCTTGTCTAATTATAGTCCTCAAGTATACGCTGTGCATTTTTTCACCAGATCTCTGCAGAGGGAGAACCCACAAACCAGAATCTATGCAAAATGCAGTATTCCATTTATTAAGTAGAGTAACATAGTTTACAAAAAAAAGCCTTGGCCACAAGATACCCCTGCCTCACCTAGGAACAGTCTCTAGAATCAATTAACACTCTCGTGACAAAGCCCTGATCTTATCTTCTCAGTAAGAGTCAAAAAGAGTGAGTCGTAAAACTTTCTGTTGTAAATACCAATGTTGGGGTCACTGGAGACTGAGATGGGGGAAGTACCCTTAATCAAACAGATCTATGCTGTTCTGTGGCAGAGACAGCATAGTGCATTAAACAGACTTGTCTAAACATCTTGATATATGGAGAACATCTGCATTTTTATCTTTAAAACTCATTTCCTTCCTCTTTGTCCTCTATGCTGTATAACAATAAATGAAGATGCTACAAGAATTACATAACACAGCTTTTCTTCAGTATTCCTGACTTGAGGTACACACATCCAACCTTACCAAGTATTAAAAAAAACACTGTGGCTGTTACTACAGTGGAAAAAAATTGAAATCTAAATAAGTATTTTTTTTTTATTAAAATAAGTGCATCTGTTCTTGGATTGAGGAGGTAAAAGAGACATTCTGCTAATGGAATTTACACCTACAATAAGAAAACACAACTGCATTGTCTAATTTCAAGTGCATATTATCTAATTATCTTATTTTAAGAGTAAAAAACACATTCCATTGGCAAACTATCTCATCTACCTACTCAAATTAAGGGTTATTACAATTAATTTAAGACATTTTTACTTATATCTAGAAGGTTTTTCTTGCTAAACATCTTTCAACATAGTTCTGAACAGAGTTTCTAAATATACATTGCATATTTATTAACTGCTAAAACAAATCAGCCAAACCTCCTCCTGTATTGTGATCATGGGGTATTGTGTGTTCAATTTTGATTGGCTAAATGTATTAAAATTATTTTGAAAAAAATGTAAAACTTTTCAAGATCAACACATATGAGACTAATATTTATTTCCCTTCAGAGATCCCTTAAGTAAAATTTACCTGAATTAAATTTGATAACTATGTAAAAGATGGTTAAACTTTATATGATAGTGTAGAAATTGGTAAGTTTTAGATTTTAATATGATTCAATGTTAAAGTACCATTTTCTCGAAGTAAAAAATAAAATTGAACTCCATAATACGTAATCACAGGTGCAGTGGAGGACCTTACGTGAAAGTGATGTTAACGTGCAGTTTATGTCTAAAAAAGACATTAATACAGAAAAAAAGCCACTTGAATTCTCAAAGAAATATAAATAAATTCTTTAAAAGGGCTCAGAGTATTTTACCTGTATACCTGGTATTTCGAAGAAATTCTTAAGAATGTATTTCTTTTATAGCTTCAGCTAATATGCAGAGCATTTCTCCTATTCTACAGCTTGTGCAGAAACACTGAAAATAATAAAGAATCTAAGAATTTAAATGTTATAATAGAAGAGATATGATATGCTCTAATGGAATTTAACAACTACCATGACAAAACTTAAAATATACATACAGTGCTACTTAAAATCTAAAGACAAGATCATTTTTTAAAATATTAACACCAATATATATAGGATAATAATACTATTAAGGCGAATTATAATTTAGAGTGAAGAAACAGCTGATGGGCATCTCTGTCCATCACATCTACGGTTTTATGAGGAATTGCTTCAGCTGAAGGCATGTTTGCAACCAAACCAGCTATCTAACAGAAAATACTAAAAAAGTTTTCCCAAAACTCTCTGTATTGCTTGTCCACTCGGAGCAACAGCATCATCCGCACCGGAAAATAGGCGTCTGTATGACTATTTAACATTCATTAATATACAAAATGTTGTGAAGTTGTGTAATAATTTTTACAGTGTGATGAACCAGTACAGCTGACAGGAAAAGCAAACATATAGTATATATAGTAAATCTATTAGTTGAACAGTCTAAATTGAGTTATTACTGTATATTTATTGGCTAACGATGTTACAGATAAAATCAAATAAGAAGTAGAAATAAAGGTAAAGAATGAGTGGCTTTTTCAGAAGTCATGTTTTACAGATGCACAAATCTATATTTTACGTGTTTTCAACAAACAAGACCACTTTAGAGCCTTTGGTTTGTCTTTTGACACAATTCATGTGAGGTAAGAAACTTTAAGAGGTCATTGGAAGGTTTTTTTTTTTTTTCCTACCATGGCTGTGGAGGAAAATGGGATCTCTAGAAAAGCGTCTTTTGTTCCTTAGAAGAAAAAAAACCCCACTGGGTAAAGCTAAAAAGCAGCATACCAACTGTTTAACTGACAGGGATTCACCGGGAAGTGCAGAACAAAAAGACCAACCACCGCATAACTAATGAACAAGATGAGGTCAAACTGAGAAGAACCAGTGCCAAATTTAAACATCAGATTGGAAGAGGGGTCAAATTAAAAACCTTCAGGAATCCATGAATATACAGTAACCAAATGCTGACCTTCAGATGAGGACACACTGAAAAAGGAATGTGAGGCTTAAAGTACATAAAATGTTTGCATTTTAATTGCTGTCTGTTGATCTGATCCAGTCTCCCCTCTGTGCTTTTCTGCCATTTTCTCCCCCTTTCCTGAATAACTCGCATTCCCCAGTCTCTGCATCCCCTCGTATTATGTAGCATGAGTGCAGGCAGAGGCCTGGCAGTGCATGAATAGGGTCAGTTAGATTTCAAACCTTTCCCGATGAAAAGAGGCCTGGCTGCGGTTGGAGACACTGGAGCTGCTCCCAGCAGCTTCACAAAGGCTAGCTTTCAAAAAAAGAAAGGAGATGAGGGAAGGGTTAGAGGGTTTCTTTTCCTTTCTTTTACCTCATCTTCCATACAAGCAGAAAGAAGGCTTGTTTGGAAATAGGAGAATGGAAGTACTGGGATGACCTGTTGTAAGACAGGCTGAACGAGCGATTGGAACATAGCTGGGAAGAAAAAGGATAGTACAGGAAAAAAGAGAAACAAAAATACATCCTTGCTTATTTCCCTCATCACTGTACGGAAATACAACTAATAAAGATATTGCATAAAAAATACATTCTAAAGCACAGTTGTGGATGGCTTCATTCTTTTTTTTTTACTTCTGCAATGCAATTGGGGGAGTTTTTGGCACTGGTCAATGCAATGTTGATTAAAGAAAGGGAGAGCAAAAAATATGTTCCTTAAAAACCTGTACAAACTGGAAACTTTTAGTCTAACCCAAGGCCTTCTGGGGACAAAGTCTAGAACACAGGCAAATTAGCATTCTTATTTTGGTATGCTTTGAAATAATAACTTGACATCTATGTCCTAATCTATACTGTGAGCACTAGAAACAATAATTGTGGAGAACTTGGCTGTTAATGGTATGGATAATAATGAGTTTGGTATAATTGTCTCTTTATCTAGCAAGGCAACGTGTGACAACACTGTAAGGAATTGCTGTAGAGTCGATGACACAATGCGAGTGAATACTGTTGCCAAATACTCATCAAGGAAGAGCAAATCCTGCAAAGTCAATGACTCGATGCTGTTAAACTGGTTTCCTTGGAAAACTTTTCATCATTACTCGATTAAATTGTTTGTGTCAAATGCCTTGACATAAGATTTGTTGTGAGTTGGTGCTATATGAAAAAACTGATCTGATTTGAATTTTATGGTTTAGAAACTTAATAGCAGGCATTGCGTTACGAAAAACACATTACCTTACGCAATTTAGTAAATGATGAAACAAGCTCAAAAATGGGTGATACAAACACCAAAACACACAAGCACAAAAAACAAATGCAAAAGAAAAATGAACTAACCATATGAAACCACTATGTTGTTATTCCATATTACTTTAAGATTATATGTTTGACAATGAAATGACGAATAACAAACCGCTCCTTTCTTCTCCCAACTTTCTTCCCTTTTTAAATCCTATGTTAAAGATTTACTTCCTGTTATTTCTGAGGGTTTGGTCCCATACAGCAGAGTTATGTGTAGTAATATAAGTAACACTGTGGTCCAATATTGGTCTGGAGTACTTCCGTGTTTTTAGAGCGAGATTGAGCTGTTTTGGAAATTTGTTTCGTTTCCTTTCTCTAAAAGCAACATTTTGCTTTTGCTTGCGGCATGTGTTTGTGTTTGATATGTTTTTTTTGATAGTAGGTTTTTGCTTCTATATTTAGTGATTGCAGCAATTTATGTTTAGAGGGTTTTTCTGTTGCATTTATTTTGGTGTTTGCAAGTTTTGGACTTTGGACACATTGTTTGAAGCTCATTTCACCGTTTGCTCGATATTCTCAACTGCAGCTCATTTCTTTTTTGTTTGCAGCTTTTTTTCTTTGGAATTTAATTTTTTGTGCTTGTATTTGTTGGAGTTAATATCACACATGTTTTTGCAGCCTGTTTCGTCATCATCAAACATTAACCATCAACCTTAGATGTTCTAAAGGCGTTTAATTGCTGTCCTTTGAATATGTGATCTGCCCAGAGCCTGGATTATTTTAAATCGCTTCTTAAAAGTTATTTTTATTCTTTGGCTTTTAATTGAAGCAGTGTTTCACATTCTGTTTTGTTAATTGGTGTTCTTGTCTTTCCTGAAAAGCACTTTGGTGCAGTTTTATACCTGTTTTGAGATGTGATGGAACCAAAAAATGAGACACTCGTTAAGCTTCTTTAGGCATTTTAATGAGAATTTTTAATATTTTTTTGTGTTCCCATGAAACTACTCCATGCCACCAATGCAACAGGTGCCCTCCAGTATCTGAATATGAAATAGCACTAACGCAACAAAAATTATATTACTCTCGAGGAGCAGAAGTCAAGGTTGAAAATGAAAACAAACTTTTTTTAATGTTTTCATTTACTAGTAACTTGCTTTCACCTCCTCTTCAAATGCTAGACAGTGCTTGAATCCTAAACCTACCGTTAGTGGGACAGTGAAGGATGTTTCTATAAAACAGCTTCAAAAATGGTTTTTTGAAAGCTCTTCCAAATATCTTGTTAAAGCTGAGGGGTGTAGAGAAAAACACATTTTTGTTTAATCTTATGGTTTTTACTTCACTTTTAGTATTGAGTGAATAATGTTAGTTTTGTCCTTGAAATTGAGATTTATAATTTGAAAGGAACAGTTAGTCTAAAAAAAATAAAAAAATAAAAAAATTGATGCTGAAATGTGGTTGGAAAAAGTAGAGTAAAACCAGAGAGTAAATAGAAGAGTTTGAGTGAGATGATGACACTGACAGAGATGGACATCCAGGGGGAGTACATTAAAAAGATGTGGCGAAAGTCAAAGAGAGAGAGGGTAGACTAAAGAGTTTAGTAATGTCTGATGTGTATGAAAGGAAAAGAATAAAAGAAAGCCAACAGAGGGAAAAGGGGGAAAATGAGGGTTCTAAAGAAAGGAAGAAATGGGAAGAGATGCTGTGATAAATGGCCTAGCTGAGTGAGAAATGATAATGGATAAAAACAAAGAAAGAGAAGCGTAAGGGATGGGGAGGGAAAGGGGTGACAAGCCATAAAAGCAAAGTAGAAAGTGAGATGAACCGCATGAGAGGGTCCACTGCGTGTCTGAGAAATCCTGCTGTAAAATGCCAGCCCACACAAAAGAACAGGTGTTTGGTGGTTTTAAGTTTCAGGCAGAGGGAGCTGTTGGGATAACGGGGATGTTGACATTTCAGTGATGACAAAGGATAGTCTGTTAGTGAACATCATGTTTTTTTTTGAGGTGATATGTCCAAAAAATTAATTAAAGCATTTTGAGTTTTGTTATAATGAATAAAATGAAATGTTATCTTTGCAAACATATGTCTTGAATTCTGACAAATCCTGACAAATGATTGCCGTGTGGACATTAAGTTTGAAATGTCCTCTTATCTGTTTAAACCGTAACTATCCAGCATCGGTTTCAATCTATCTTTTAAAATTGGATGTTTTGATCTAGATAATAGCTGGATAAAGGGTCCTGAGGGAAATTCAATCTGTTTTAAAGTATATCCCCTTAGGGAAAGACATTACGGTTTTAAGTGTCACATGTTGACAGGTGAGAGGCCCAGCCATCACAGTTCATTTATTCAGCCTTTTTGTTAAACCTTGCCCATTTGTAAGCCAAGGCCACCATGTTTGCTAGTTTGCCTGTTAATGTGTGAAGTAATGCGTGCTTGCAGATATCCTGCATATTAATGATGGGAACTGTGTTACAGCAGGACTTTACTTCAGAGCAGGAGTGCTTAGCTTGAGGCTACATCAGCATTGATTTTTAGTGTTCAACACTCAAGAGATGCATGCTCTGTTTCAAACTTCACTAAACTCACTACAAGTTCCATTACTGAGGTGAATGTCAAGATCATCAATAACAATGTTAATCCCTAATAAGTTAAAATGACAGGAGCATATTTTTTCTTAATAACATCTTCAACTTTTAGATTTCCATGCGTTTCTATCATTGTATCTGTTTGCAGTGACCTGAAACAGGCCTTAATGTCAGTGAGCTGCAAGGATGATTAATATATTCTCAGATAACGATGATGTATCTGGCATGGTGCATCACCGTCTCTGCTAAAATGACAAATTGGTTTGAACTTACCTGACGTTTCAGACTCACATTACATGCATCCGTGCTTAATGTGCAGTAGATTTCTGTGGACAGAAAGCTAAAACAGAAACATATTTACAACTGTAGTAAATTAAACCATAAGAAAATACTTAAAACATAAATTAAGCATATTAAGTTAATTTCACAGTCAGTTAATGGAGATGAACACTGAATAACCACATGTGGATAGGAATAATTATAAATTGATTTAAAAAATATGTTTTTATTATTTAAATGATTGAAATTAATATTTATTTTTTCTTAAGCATCACTCATTCCCTTGCTAAATACGATGTGTTGCCAGTATTTCCATTATAATGCACCTCCACGATAGTGTTGTCAAACTCGTTGACAGCCTGTTTACAAAAAACCTTTTAGGAACCTGTAATAATTTACTAAAAGAATGCTAGATAGGCTCCACGGGCCATAACTCTATTGACCCTCATATTGTCATGATCTGGCCTGTTTGCTCTCCCTTAATTAGTCATTCCTTTCACCTGTCGTTTTTCCCTCCCTGCCTCAATTATAATTTATTCCCCTCACCTGTTTCCTCTGGTTTATATTCAGTTCAGCCTGAGCATTCAGTGCCAGATCATTACGTGTCTTTCTGTTAGCCTGTCTGTAATTTTTATTTCATGGTTCATGTCTTGGATGCTGCTCCTGTGCATGAACACCTGGTCATGCTTCTGGTCCCAGTCAGACTCTGAACCCGCCTGTCCCAGAGCTCTGTTAAAGCCTGGAAGCCTGGATCCTGCTACCTGTTCTGTTCCTGCCTGATCTGCAACCTGTTCTGTCTGTTCCTGCCTGATCTGCATCCCTGATCAGGATCGGTTTCCCCCAACTCCTCCGGAGCTGCAGCACTGGGGACACTCTGGGTGACGCGAGCTGCGTCAGCTGTCAGCTCATCGGCTGGATTTCACCCTTCAAGGGTTATGGACTGAACTGCTAAACCAGGTAAGTGACTCACTGAGAACATCATCTTCAGTCAGATGATTGTGGTCACTTACCTGTGTTTCTCCCCTAGAGTGTCTGAGATTGGGCGGTGCCCCGCCCCCCTGCCTGCAGTGTCCGCGAGCCACAGCTCCGCTTTTGTTTTGTTTGTTTATTTAATAAACGTTTTGAACTTTCCTACTGACTGTCTCTCCTTGAATACTGGGTCCATCTGTCCTCGGCTCATGACACATATGTTCTTTACCAGTGTGGGTTTTAATGACTCAGTTGTTTTAATCTGTCAATTAATGGACTAAGGCAAAAAAAGCAAAAAAATATATATATATTTGGAATATATGTTCTATATATGTTCTGTTGTTGGTTTACAGTAGTTTTTTTAATGGTTTGAACTGTTTTGCCATGTAGTCTTGGCATGATGAAGTCAGAATTTTTGTAAAAATGTTTTCATTTTATTTGGTAAATCCATTATCAACAGAATAAATCATATTTTTTTTTAAATAAAATGTAGCTATAGATTACATCATCTGCCAACTGGTGTCATCATGTGTAACTGATCCTGACCTGTTCTGCCTCTTACCCACTGAGCCTGCCTGTTCCCCTCTGAACAGTTCCCCTCATGGATCTCTGAGCGTGCCTGTTCCTGTTCTTATCTGTTGCTTGACCTGGCTTCAGACTCCTGGATCTCTGAGTCTGCCTGTTCCTGTCTTGATCTGTTTGCCTGGCCTGTCTTCGGACTCCTGCATGTTCTCAGGAGCTGCAGCATTTGGAACCTCCGGGCAGTGCCTAACGCATCTTGCTTGCAGCTTACTGGCTACATCCTACCTTGTTCTCAGGGCATGGACTGAACTTGTAAATGAGGTTAGTGACTCACGTTCATAATCTTCCTCCGTTAGATTCTGTCCAGAATTTCCTGCCTCAGACGTCCTAGCAACTTTTTTCACAGCCCTGTTTATTTTAAAAAACACTTTCTGAGTAATCCCACTGTCTGTCTTGCCTGAATACTGGGTCCTTTGTTCTGAATCGTGACATCATGGATAAGTACACATTCACAGAAAAGATCCCACATCCAACATACAGGATTTCTCTTATCTAATCCTTCTCATAGTGCCCTCAAAAACATAAACTCTAAAGCCCTGCAAAGTTCTCTACACCTATGGCTTTCTGTTTACTCATACCATTGTTTTTTTTTGGGGTGTGATTGGTTCAGCATCTGAACGGATCACATTCTGATTGATGCAGTATGCAACTGAGTGTGTGATTTGTATCACTTACTCATGTACTATACGAATAAAGCAGCTTTTAATCTAAATGTCATGTAAGAGTTGTAATTTTTCCATATATCGAATTGTCAGAAGTCCGAAATAGCATAAGGTCAGAGCCTGAAAATTTCCATTAGCTGTTTTAACTGTAGAGGAACATTAAAGGCTGTTATAGTTCAAGATTAGGGCACTTAATGTCACTGAAGCCATCCTTATAAACATATAATCATAAATCTAAAGGAACATAGCATGCAGGGGAGGGTCTAAAGATGGAGCACCAAATGTGACCACAGCTACAGTATGCTTATTGCCCATTTTAACTAAAACCTAAATTGAAATTGCATAAACTAAACAATTTTGTAAAAGAATTTTTTGTAGGAATCCTTTTCTGGGTTTAGTGATATGTTTCAACCAAAAGAGCTGCCTTTCTCACAACTACTTATTTCATATTTGCACATATTAATCAAGGTAAATGTCTTATACAATTTCTCGAGCATTCATTTTTTTAAGAAAGGAATGATTTACTTGGGCTTTCTATGGTTTTTAAGAGTATACACCTGTGAAATCACCATTCTACTGGAGCATGAGAAATACCTATCAAGCACATTTTGTTAATAATAGACTTTAAGCTGTTTTTTTTAAAGGTTTATACTTGTTCAGGCTTAGATGAATTTCAGACCTTCATCTAAGTATTTATAGAGCCAGAATGTTGAGACATACTCCAAAAAATCTTAACCCCTTCTGACTATCTGATAAAGCTAAATAATACTCAAATGACATAGCCTATGGATTGAACCATTATACTTGAAGGCAAATTCTACAGCAGTATCATTAGACCTTGTTTTAATTTTTCCTTAAATTAAATTAACTTAACTTTTTATTATTTAGGCAACCTGAAATTACATTTGTTTTATTTTGGCCCTATTGTATTAAAAGTAATTAACCAAATTCCAATGAATAGATTTAACAGACATATTCAACACTCAGGAGATATGAACAGAAGCGTACTTTATGAAAATGGCGTAACGACTAACTGAAATTTGTAATTTGCTAATATTGGTTGAGCCTTGGCTAATGTTGAGGTGTTTGTATTCCCAGCTATGCATAGCCAAGTTAAGTACTCAGACTTCAGGGCCTACATTTCCAACTTTCTACCAAATTAAGTGACCTGGCCTAGATATCCATAAAATGTAACAGCCTTGCGCCTCGGTTCCATACCATTTGCTCCCCTAACCATATTTCAGGCTTATTCTCATTCGGGCAAAAGATGTCCCTCCAAGGCACAAAGCTGCAAAGAGGTGTAGACTAAGGGTGCCCAGCAGAGCCGGCTGTCAGGTGCGACATATTAATGGCAAACTCAAAGTGAAGCTACTGCCAGGCAAGCAGGGGTGGCAGCTGTTCAATGAGAGACTCTCTGTCACTACTGCACACATTGTGTAGCATGGAGCCTGTTTCAAGCATCACTGAGACCATGTTTATGGGTTCTGGCCTTCTGAAAGGTGAAGCATGTATAAAGGGGAACAAGACCAGCTGTTAGTAAAGCTTTGATCTGACTCAGCAAAAGGCGCTCAGCTCTTAATGATGCACTCAAATGATAGGGGCTGGACTGTATTTACTTGATCCAGCTGTCCTCCTTGAGATACTTTTTTCCAGAATGGCCTGTCAGTGATTTCTTCTTTAGTCTTGTTGTACAGGAGAGTTTGGGTTTCCCCATTTTCTCTCGCTGTTATCCTAGTGCTCTGACTTTTTAATTCATGCAAGCACAGTTTGCTGGGACATTGAAAAGAGGTGTTGTCGTCTGGGTTCACTGAGTTTTGAAACCATACCCAGGTGCCGCCTCCTTCCTCTGCTCTGCACCACTGCCACTGAAATACGTTTGTGTGATTTGCTTCTGAAAGCCTGCACTGACCTGAAAAGCAAGTCTCAAAATTATAAATAGCCCCTCTCTTTTAATCCACTGGATCCATGATGGGAAAGTGCCCCTCGTTCACCGCCCAATCAAAGTCTTTAGAATGATCAAAGGTGTTTCTGGACACTAATGCAAATCTCTAGGGAATTAACACCAGGGATGAAACCACTGAGGAATTCTCAGTAACTCCCAGCAATCTGAAACCTAAAGAGAAGTCAATTGCAGGAAAAAGGCTTGGCGATGAAGTGATGTGTCCATCACACTATAAAACTTGGATCCTCCCTTGCTGCTCTGATTTGAAATGATTTTAACCAAAACATCTATTATTATTCAGGTCACACATTTCTTGTCTCATCAAATTTTAATAAAAACCCTTCAAATGTATGAATTTTTAATTTAATGTTATATGTAAAAATAAAAATAACACTTGTATACTTTGTACATCCATTGATCCATTTTCCGACAGCAGCTTATCCCTGCTGGGGTCAAGGGGTCACAATTGCCTATCTCAACTGTCTCTGGCCGAGAGGTGCAGTACACCCTGGACAGTTCGCCAGTCTATCGCAGGGAAACACAGAGAAAAACAACCATCCAAACACACACTCACACCAAAGGAGAATTTAGAGAAGCCACGGTCATGTTTTTGGACTGTGGGAGGAAGCCGGAGTACCCGGAGAGAACCCACGAATGCTCAGGGAGAATGCAATTTTATTATTTCAGAAATGTGTGGAGAGACCTGAACTTACTTGTTCCATTACTGGATTGCTTTTGAGCAGCTGGTCATCTCTTACAATGAAAGGGGTAGTACAACTTTATTGAAGTAAGGGCCCTGTCACACCTTGCCAATTCAGACAGAATATGTCTGACATCCGAGAATCTCTTAAAAGGCTGGCATTTTTTTAATTGTGGGCGTATAAATAGAGTATTCATAACGAGCCCAGAACTTATGTCCAACGACAGCCTAACTTATGCATAAAGCACCGCAGCGTAATGCCCATGAAATGATGCACAAGCCAGTATACTGAGGGGGGCAGCAGTGCGCCTGGCCTGCATAAAAAGATGTCTTTGACCCTTTTATTACTCCTCCTCTTCAGAAAGGTCAGGCAAAGTTAGATTTGTTTAAGCTTAATACTTTTTTTGTTGCAATTGCCAAGCTAATGTCTAATAGTAATATATATTAAAGCTGAATTAATTGTCGCTCATTATGAAAGATTTCGCTCTGTTAGCAAAACCAAACAACCAAAGTCAAATTCCCTGTTTGTCAATACAAACACAGCCATTAAAACCGTTTCTAAACCCTTACTGGTTCAGAAAAAGCTGCAGGAAAAACAAAATCTTCTGTATATATTTACATGTATTTTTATTGCTATCAAGACAATAAATGAATAAATATTGTAGTAAGAAATAAAAGACCACAAAACTCTGATTATATATGTTTCCAATCCTGTGTGGTTAGAATTTTAAACTTTTTAGCAGGCTGCTCTGTCATATCAGAAGTTATTGCAAATAGATATAACTTTGTGTTATTATTTTACTGTTTAGTGTTACAGTTGCATAACGTTATACAGTACATATTGGCTAAAATGGGTATATATGGGTATTTTAAAAGCAGTATTTGTGTTGGTGGACATCAGATGGTGCATAATGACAGCTGTTTTGCAAAAAGACATTGAAAAGGATCATTAAAAACTTAACAATGTCGTTTGATAATTGCACTGTACTAAATATACATGTTATATTATAGGTTTATACTTTACATTCCTATAAATGGTATGTATAAAGTATTTCTTGCAAGATACGATTTTAAAATAATAGAAAGGTAGATTTTTTTAACATGAACAATACATTTTAAACAAGTAAAACTCTACAATGTAGTCTATTTATTTATTTAACAGTTAATATTTTGTAAATGTTTTAGTATGTTTTCTTTTTAAAAGAGAGCTGTGAAATGAGAGATTTCTCATCAATGTGTAGTTCCAAACCCTGACCCAGACCAGGTTTTCAAGCTAAAAGCTGTTGTTGTAATACAAGGAAAGACCAAACCAACATTTGTTCTTGTTGGTTAAAAAAAATACATCTCATAAAGCAAAGTAAAAAATTTTAATCATTGTTTTATGGTTTTCTATAATTCTTTACAAGGCAATTATCAAAAATCTTAACTCTTTGGACATTTGTTTGTGTTTCGTTTTGCATGTGCGAAGCTCTGACAATGTGTGCAGAGATTCCTCTGCAGAATACTGACCGGTGCAATTTTAAGAGAAAGAGCTTGGATGAGAGAGTTTTGCACTCACTCATCCGTTAAGTGAACATCCAATAGCAGGTCTGAACTGGTGCAGCAGCCAGGTTATACAAGTTGTGACAAGCTCAGATGGCTCCTTTACTCTCAGGCCACAGTATTTATTAAAGTCCATTCAACCCTGTGTCCGGCAAAAATAAACAGAGTGCCATGCTGCCGGAGAAAGTGCTGACAGAGAACATTTTTAACCAGGTTGGAATTGAATGGGTCTGAGCCTTAAAGGTCTGTGAATACTTAGTCTGCAGTGGTGGAAATGCGAAACTCCCCTGATTTTGCAGGCAGAACCTTAGTAGCCTGAGAGCGTGTGCAGAACTTCTGATTTCCACTTCACATTGGATGCAGTAATTTGCAGCATAGGCTGGGTGTGTTACTGGTAGCTTAAAGCAGCAGGGAAGAGCTGCTGGAGGGAGTGAAAGGGGAAAAGATTATTTGGTTGAATAAGAGAAAGCTGAGGAGCACTACTCTAATGCCAAAGAGGGCAATAAAGAGAGGAGCTGCAGAGGGAGAGGAGCTACAATACATTGCATTGACTTAAATGTCAAAGTTGAAATAAAAAAAATAATAAAATCTATTGTTAGGTCTGTGGCTACAGCAGTAATGCCATGGAGCAAATGCTTGCATCACATTTTACAGTTACTGTGTGCTCTCTGCAGTGGCATGAGAAAATCCACAAGGTAATACTGAGTAGCACAATGAATAAAGAATTAAACTGATAACCCATAAAGCTTTGAAGTTCAAACTGTAAGACTTCTGAGACTGGAATTGTAGCTGATATTTACGAGATTAAATTAAGCAGTCGAGCACTGTAGAGCTCAGTCTCAAAGACTTAGCTCTGCACTATTTTTAATATGTAATGTAAATCCCTTTATTGTGCCACAATGGGGAAATTCCCTCTCTGCATTTTGACCAATCCCCTTGGGGAGCAGTGGGCTGCCATTGTGTGGCAACAGGGGAGCAATCAGAGGTTAAGGGTTTTGCTCCATAACCCAGACTGAGGCTGTAGGGATGGAATCAGGTATTTGCAACCTTCTCAGAGCACAAGTGCACTGCTCTAACCACTACAGTAGGTCAACACTCCCCACTGCACACTCCCCACTGCAGTATCTATGAGTGATCTGAAAATGTCTAAGACTTTTTCTTTTGCATAGTTTATGGCTCATATATGCTTCTGTATGTTGCATAAGAAATACCTCAAATGTGTAGGTTGTCTGGATAACCATAATATGAAACAAGGTGAAATAATACACCAGTACTCTCTCACCTCTTAAGGTCCCACATTTTCATGGAAAGCTGTAGTCTTTCAGCTTATTGCTTCAGTTTTACAATCCTCACGCCTGACATCCCTAAAGGACAAGGGAGACCACATCAGTGTCTAACTGGCCAACACAGATCAGGGTAGTGTCAGCTCTTTGTAAGAGTCAGGTATGAACAGTCTAACCACCAAGTCTGGTTAAAGATTGAAGCTACTGACAACATTTCTGTATTTTTCATTTTCAGACTCAAATTTCTAGATTTCTTCTGCAGTTTTCATGATGTTTTGGACATCTAAGTACTGCAGTAGACTTTGTTCTTTACTGAGATATACTTGAAAAAGAATACCTACCTGTCGGTTGCATAAATCATGAAACAAAATTCAACTACACAACAAAGGAACAGTTTGTAAAATTGAGTAATCTTATTTCATTTGTAAAATTCCCCCAAAAAGGTTTGTTTTATGGTTTGCAGACCCACTTAACTAGAAATAGTTTCAGCTCAAATAAAAATGTTAGGCTGTATAAAGTCTATTTTTATTTAACTGAGTTAGCAAAAAAACAAAATGCCACAAGGGAAAATGTGAGAATCCAGGTAATACCGGTATATGTAATTTTATTAGGGTTGTAATTTTAATATAATTTAATGATGTCTAGATTTAATAAGAAATATCTTTTATACTCTATATAAATGAAAACAAATTTCCTTAAAGCAATATTTTAATTTTATCTTTCTATCAGTCGGAAAGTAGCAGCATGTCAATGTTTCTGTATTCAAGATGTCTGCTACTGATATTGGTAGTGGTAAAAGTTTTGTACTTTTACAGATTTTCGCAGCTCTTTATTATTAATTCATTCACCTCAACACTGATTATTTATCACCAGTTTTATTCATTCTTTACTGTCTCTTGGTGACTCCAAGAATAAATGTAAAAATTCTCCTTTTGAGCTTTAATGGTGTCTTTTTTGACTTGCAACCTTGTTCTGGCTTACTATAGCCATATGTTCTGTGTTGGTACAAATATCATCAGATTAGCTTGGCTTTCTATACTTTAAAGGAGTAATTCTGTTTAAGACACCTTTTTACTTCTGCTCCTCACATTTTTTTAGCAATTATCTCTACTTTCTTCTCCTTACTTTTGAAAAAATAGCCTTTTTTTTTTTTTTTTTTTTTTTTTTTACATTATGGCCCGCTGGTTTTGAAAAAATATATAAAAACCATCATAATATTTTTTTCATCCAGACAATGAATTTCTTTGTGGTTAGACTCAGTACTGCACCAAATTGTTGTTCCCCGCATACCAAAACAAATAGTTTTTCAAAATGATGCAAAGTTAAATTAAAGGAAGGCAAGTGTGTTTTTATAGCACCTGTGTATAAGAACTAAAAGAAAAAGGAAAGTACATTGTAGTGTCACAGTCGCATGAAAATTTTTATTTCATCTCATTATTTTTTATTTATTAACCATTTTGGAAAACACGTGTTGCTTTAGAAATACATTTGACGTTGACTTCACATGCACCATTTTTCACTATGTATGTTTCAACTCCATTTATACAGACAAAATACTGTGTTAACTGTGTAGTCATTGATATGATTTTAACAGTGGCCATAGTGGCAATAAATTAACAATGTAGAATATGAGAGTTCACAGGCAGGAAAGTTGAGCATCATTATCGTAATACCACAAGGTTTCCATTCTCCAGCTCTGAGGTAATGGTACCTTAATCTGTTTTATGTTTAGATATTGTGTGTTCAGAGATTGACAAATAAATGGGATTTATGAGTTTCTATGCTTTTGTCAAATTAAATTGAGCTGAATAGATGATGATCTCTGTAAAAGTTGATTTCTAATTTAACTCAGATTTAGTTTCTTATACTCGACTGTCGTTATATTTAATTAGTAGGAGAAAAATACCAGATAGAGAGTTGGTATAATTATTTCTTGTTAATGTGAAAAACTGTGAAACTGAAGAAAAATACTAGATTTAGAAAACTGTAGGAGCAGAACTGTGATTCCAAATACAAAATAACTTAATGCAGTGTTACTGTCTTCTGGTGTATTTGGTCTCCATCTATTGAGGCTTTGGGTGTAGGTCAAAGCATGCCTAATAAGGCTGCTTGGAGCGAACCCATCTGGTGCATCTGCTTCCCTGTGTTCACTGTGGCATGTGGTCCTGGGGCTGTGGTACGCACCAAACTGCTACCCACATTTTTTCTTTCGCCTCACTGGCTGAGTTCCCTTGTCTGGCAGATTTATCAAACAAACATCTGCATCCTCCTCCATTAACGCAGAAGACGGCAACCAAATGTCTAGCTCTGTCTGCAGAGTGCCTTGAGATTCTCTACAAGGCCAAAATTCCAGCCTAAATTAGGAAAGTGTTTGATAGCAATTCAAATTGCTGCTGGGCCTTTGTGCAAAAACAGAACTATTCACCAGAACCATTAACTTCCTGATAACTGGTTTGATTGGCTGCTGGATTTGCTTTTGCATCTGTTAAGGGTTATGAGCTCCAAAGAATCACTATATGCTATAAACAGGAGTGTTTCTGTTTTTCAGGCTGTTTCTAAAGGAGGAATCATACAGTATAATGGTTTAAAATCTTATACATTTTATCAGTATGTGGTGTCATGCTTAGCTATGTGGATGATAAAGGCAGTAAAAGATGTGTTCTAGCACAATGCTTGGGTGGGAAGCCCTGAAGGAGGAGGATTTGCACAGAGGAAACCAGAATCATCGGAATTCAATTTCGAGATCAGGAGGTGATGACCCCACTTTTAGGGAGAGCCTCAGGAGAAGAGCTTTTGAGATTGACCGCCCACACCCTACTCCCACCAGCTTCCTCCAGATGCACGCACGTACACACAAACACACTGAAAAACATACTGTTAGACAGATATGCTTGTACTTTTCATCCACTTGTATTTGACGAGGGTTAATCACTTCCTGAGACCTTGATCTGTGGGGCTGTCCAAAAGCAAACCACATTTCTCTCTTTATCACAATCTGTTTGCATTTGTCTTCTTGATGCTTCCTGTTTTTTACTCTCTGAAGCCTTGCCTCCCTTCTTTGTGCTTAATACACTGAGCAGTCTCAGTTTGATGTTTCTCCAAGGTGAAACCCTAAGCAAATAGATACCAATGAAAACTGGTGTAAGAAAGCACAGATGGGAAATTAAATGATCTAGCTAGTCTCAATGCCCCACTGTATCCGTGCACTGCATTGTATCTCTTTCACTCTTTCCTTCTCTCCCCAGTGGCCTCCCACACGTAGGTTGTGAATACTAATGCAGAGTGTGTGGGCATGATGGGACGTGTCAGTTTGGGCAAATTAGAGTCTACCTGAAGTGACTAAGGTCATCAGTGTCTGCAGTTTGCCATGCATTTTGCCCCATGAGGGTCTGAGTAACTCAACAAGGAAAAAGTAAGTGATGCTGTGCATAATACTAGAGAATTTTGTTCCCTGTGGTCCTATATTGGGACAAAACTGGATATTCTAATAGAAAGACATTTTGCTAAAGTTAGTTGTGCTTTTTATTTCAATACTGACTTTTCATGATTTTTTGGACTTTTTTAATGTTTTGTGATGTTTTTACTAAGAGATCGAAGTTTAAGTATTAAGAGTACTCAGCTTTTAACAAAAGTACAGTAGAGCATGTGCCAAAGCGTGTCCATTGTGTCTACTGGTTTGTCGGATTGAAATATATATTTTAGCCAAGCGAACCGTTAAGAAGATTCTGTACTGTTGTAACACACAAGAATTACTTTGTAAAGACACACTGTAGCATAAAAGGCGTGAGAGCCAATTTTTCAGCACAGCTATATACATTAGAAATATTTAGTAAGCTCTTAGACTCATATTTCTTTTCAGGTTTCATTGATGAGATAGTAAATTTGTGTCAGTTGTGTCCCAATGAAAACTGAAATCAATCATTGGATAGATAGATAGATAGATAGATAGATAGATAGATAGATAGATAGAT
>JAGKQL010002334.1:2530-15314 GCA_018398635.1 Cyprinodon brontotheroides | reverse complement strand
TACTGGTTTTCTATTGGAGGACCATTCATTTGCAGTGTCAGTGTTTGACACATAGGCATCAAAGCGGCAACTTGGAAGCAATATTTGGGAGGTTATTGGCCCACGGTGACTATTTAAAATAAATGTTGTTTTCCACACATCGGTTTTTGTTTCTAAATGGGACAGTAACTGACGAGGAGGAGAACACAGAGATTGAGCTGTCAGGTCTCAGCACAGTCTGAGGAGGGAGAGCAGCTCAGCCTGGCACCCTTTCTTCTCTTGGCTCCGAACCCCTCCAGCGTCTCTTCTCATCAGCGTCTCTGTGTCAAAGCTTATCTCCTACTGGCTTGCTCTTTATCCTTTTTCCTTAACGTTTCTGTCGTCTGTAGCCTTTTAGGCTGTAAGACGAAGGGACAGAAAGGAATGTGCAGAAAATAGGAAACGAAATCTTTGCTGTTGTCTTTAAAATTAACACGTTTCCTGTAAAATCCAGGAGTTCTTTCCAGGATTTAGTGGGAAACTGTGACGTGCAGTAAAGAAAGAATAAAGAAATTTTGATCATTTACAAATGGCTCTATTTTTCTCCAAGGATCTGCAGCATCGGTTAATTTCTGCTGAAACAGGAGCTGTACTTGAAATCCTGAGCATTTAAGATCGCATCGTAGTCAAAGCTTCTTCCTCTATTTTATTCATCTCTCGATTCAGCTTCTGCGAAGCTGAATGAATGCCTGCTCTTTGGCAATGGTCAGTCTGAAGTGCTCAGAATGCGCCGTTTTCGTGACCCCGCAGGTATATCAAACATTGATTACAAATCTGTAATTGTAGCATCCAGTCGCGCCGCTGGTTTGGCTCCAAAGCTGCAGGCCGGGATTTGGCTGTTCCCCTCAGAGGGGATGACCTCCTGACCTGTTTTTCTGTCCGGGTTTCTGTTTCCGCTCAGATGTATTTTGAAACATTTTACGTGATTGAAGCCGGAACACGCATAGCCGCCGAACAAAGCCGCTTGAGCAGCGACATGTTCTCAACAAAATATCTTTAGAGTCCAACTCTCCCGCTTGCCGGGCGGAGTCGGGAGCAGCACTTTGTTCGCGATGGTTGTGCGATCCATTATCGCATGACTGCATTACCGTTCCGGAAAGAAGTAATCACGTACCGCACACAGGCAGCGTTTTATGCGCGTTGGCGAAATGCCCGCAGCAGACCGGCGCACGCATCATTTTAGGGGATGGTGTTTAGGTAGCGAAAATAAGACTCAGTAAATCTCTGTCTTAGGGTTGGGGAAACGAAGCGTGTTTAGCGCTAGGGATGTTTTTATTTTAGAGCATGTTTCCTTTGCTGCGTACTTTAGTTATTGTATTAATGCATTAGGGACAAGTGTAAACTGGACCGATCAAAAGTAGTGCCGAAAAACCTAAAACTGGCTTTTTCCCCTGACTTTTAAAATGTGCTGTGGCTGTAGTGCTGGGTCTAAACATGATCCCAATTGGGTCTTTGCGATTTTAATCTGTTTATCGACTTTTCCTGCTTTCAAAATGAAAACGTTTGAAATGAAAATGTTTTCTTTGCGATCGGCATCGGCCATCCCGCTACCTTGCTGTGCCAGCTGAATTTAGGCGCAGCAAGAAAGGGTGCAAAATGGTTTTATGAAGTGTATCAATTCAGTATGAAGAGAATGCAAAAAGTGTTTTAAGCTTACATGATTAAAGTACAGGTGCTGAGTAAAAACAGAATCAGCCAAGTAGGAAAATATAAAACAAATAAAATAAAAATAAAAAAATGTAGAAACAAAAAGAATGTTAAAACAGCTGGATTAAAGCAAAAACATGCTTTTGCTGAATTATTTAATCAGAATATGCTCGAAGGCAACCCCAAAACAAATGTGTTGGGTCTTCTTGATTTGTGCAACTGTAACCCCTTGGCTCTGAGATACAGGGAGCCAGTGTAAGGACTTTAGAATTGGGGTGATGTGCTCACTTTTCTAGTCTCAGTGAGGACACGGCAGCAGCGTTTCGGATCATTGCGGCGCGTTCGACCACTTTGAAGCACCTCGTGAAACACCGCTGTAACTCCGGTTCGATCAAAATAAACGAAAGTGGACAGTTTTCCGTGACCGCCGGAGATGGCGATTAGTCCTTTAATCCCGGGAATGTTCAGGTGATAGAAAGCCGCAATCTCTGTAATGTTCTCAATGTGCTTTTGGAGGGTCGAATCCAGTAATTAACGAGATTTCGGGGCCTGACTATTGTGGTGCTGCGCTGAAGAAGCTTTTACCGAAGCAAAAGCAATCTTTGGATCTCTCTGGCTAATAGTCCTAAAGATGATTACTTCAGTTTTGTTTTTTATTCCTCATGCTGAGGAAATGGCGGCAACATCCAGGTATTATTTGATTTCTTCCAAGCATTTCTCCTCAGTGCTTGAATTTGCCCTACATAGTCAACCCGGTATATGTGTCGTGGATGTAAAGCCGTGTGTGGCCCGTATAGTTGGCGGTAGCAGCTGATGTTGCTGTTCGGGAGTAACTGTCCGAGCGAGAACCTGATAGGCTGTGGGGACAGTGTAATGTCTGATTATTTTGCATTAAAAGTGTGCTTCTGGATAGCCACTGGTTACCGCGAAAGTTTTAGAAGCCGCTACACTGAAAGCCAGGTCGCTGTATTCGAAACTTATGTGAGAAGTATGACCACCGAAACGGTCAAATGCTCACCTGACGAATGGCACTTAGATGTGAAAAAAAACTCTTCACTGTGTGCTGTTAACTTGGACTCACCGAAAGCGCCAGATTTCAGGGCCGAACCGACGCCGCCGTCAGAAGGGAGAAAGCAGCCTTTTAGGAAGGTAGTAATTTCAGCTTTGAAATGGGACCCCAAACTTCTCGTCTGCCCTGGTTTCAGTGAAATAACCATCAGTTTAAATTTTTTTTTCCTACCCATTAAATGACGTAGACGCCCCGTGAGGATCAGTGCAACGTCACACTGGGTCGGTTTGATGGTTCTCTGCCGCATAACTGTAAAATGGCGCGTTTCTGGCACAATCAATAAACTTTAGCGCTGCGTTAGGGAGCGGTTTATGCGCATTAGTGTCCGCCCCACCGGAATTACCGCTCGGGTGTTGCTGCCAGCTTTTCTGTCTTGGTGGCGCCAGCACGGCGGGCGACAATCTAGGCTGGCTGCCCATGCGACTGTGCTGTAAATCACCAGTGAAGTAAATGCAGAAGAAGAAGCCGCAAAGCCATCGTGGGCGGGTGTAGCGAAAAAAATCAGTTATTTGTGGAGGGTATTATCGTGGGTAGCGGGAAAGTAGAAAGGGCCTCTTCCAGGAGTTGGAAGCAGGCGGCAGCAAAAATTTATGGCTGCCCCAAGCTGGAACCCCATTGCATTTAGAGGGACCTCTCGGATGACGGGCGAGTTAAAGCTGGATAAAGCGCAAAGGTTGTTTATGCTAACAGCAATACGGCTCACCATGCTCAGGCTAACAATCACATACTGCAAACCCAACCTGAAAACCCGGACTCACGAAAACCGTGAACCGGAATCAAACCCCTCAGGCTTTTTAGAACGCCTGGCCCGCCTACGGAGCTGAAAATCTAGCTTCCTTTGGTGAAAAGTCTGGAGGTTCAGAGGTGTGCCAGGCGGGATGTTGGACGCAAATCTGGCAGCCAGAGCTGCCGCTGGTACTGCTCGCCTAGTGAGCAGATGTGAATTTACTCAACAGCCCCGCGCAATCTGCAGCTCTGTCTGTGGTCACCAGAGTGTCTGCGAAAAGGTGCGGGTGGGGGGGTTACCTCGCAATAACTGCGACACATAATAATGATGACCCATTTTGTTGGCGTAAACCAGCCTTTCAATAAATCTATGCCTTCATCTTCGAAACTTTTGGAGCCAAAACTCAGCCGAAGTGATTTTTGACCGTTTTAATGTTCAACCTGCATCACTGTATTAGTTTTTGTGATGATTGTGACTAACAATGTCAAACATTGACCGGATCTACCATTGTTCTTTCTACCTGTAAATGAGAAAACACAGCTCCCATGCCAAAACCCATCGAAAATGGAGCCAGTTTCCCACGCCGACCTAGGGAGTTTGGCTTATTTTATACTCCAGCATCCCTTCATTAGCGCCTCCTTCCGCCAGCCGCCGCACATGGCCGCATTGTTTCTCCATTGTGTTGCAGGCGTGCAGACTTTCAGTTGTTGGGTTAGCGCCTAATGATCCTCACTTATCAATCACACTGTGAGCCGCCGTAGCGGGAACCCGCATTTGTTTATGCCCCAGTCATTTGCCAGTTTATCCCCAACAGCCGCCTGTTACGGTGCTTCTGTGATGGGGACTTTATAGTCGCAAACTGATATGAATTTCCGCACTCATTAAAAGTTTCCTCATTGCATAGTGGAGGTAATGAAAAACAGGGAACGGATAATAAAGGTAATCTTTTTTAAAGCGTAAGTAAAAAAGAGAAATTGAGTAATAAAATATTCCTTAAGGGGAAATGGAAATTTTGCACCGGGAATGGAGGGCGAGCCAGTGGCCCCGTCACACCTTTTGATGATTTAGCCAGCATGCGCTCGGATGCTCCGGGCGAATTCTGGCACGCCGGTGACAAGCAGACTGGACCTTTCTATATGCTTTTTCTACTTTGGGTGAGGCTATGGTTCTGAAGTACAGAGGTAGTCCAGATCATGAGTAGCGATGTATAACCCCGTCTGTAAAGATGTCTTCAGGATGTGCATTAACTCAAATTAAAAAAGAAAGAGTGCTAGCGTTTTGTAGTCGATCGGGGATCTCAGCTGGGCCATGTTTGAAGTTCTTTTTTCTTCTGTGCTGGTTGTGTCGCGAAGGTATGAGATCCATCATCTCGGCCCACGATGGGGATGAAGCCCGGAGAGGAACTGATGGTTTCCTCCTGCAAACCCTCTTGTTAGCGCAAAACGCCGCCAACACACCCGCTTGGTGGCGTAGCGGGCGCTGTGGAACACTTTCAGCTCTTCTGGAACATGTCAAATACGTTGATAAACATTGGAGATGAGTTCTTGATAAGTTACGCATAAGTTATGCACAAGTTACTCACAGGTTTTGGATAAGCTAGACGTCACAACTCATGAGTAACTTATACTTAACGTATGTCAACAACCAGATAACTGACCTGCAGCTTATTCCCTGTGTATGAGCATACGCTGGCATGCTTGCTAGCAACACGTACCTGCCGTATCTTGACGTGTTCCAGCGTGTTTCAGCATATTTCACCATGTTCATAATTTATACAAAACACTACCGTAACTTGTCCAACATATTCCAGCATTTATGTCAGATTTCTCGTACGTCAGGCATATGCTGGCTAAAACGTCAAGGTGCGACAGGGACTTTTGGAGAAGAGGTAAAAAAGAAAAGATATTGGTGCAGCAGAGAGAAGAAAAAGATACTGCCCCCCTCATCCTGGTGCGGACCCTGACATGTAGGATCTATAGTGGGATGAATAGAGATCCACCTTTCATGTTTCCAGCTTCACTTTTTGTTGATCTGTTGCATTAAATATCAATGAAAAGCACAAAGACTTGTGGTTGTATTTTAAAATCTGAGGCCTTGATGTTGAATAGGTTGAACAGAGCCGCTGCTTGATTAAATTCTAACACTGCTGATAAATTATTTCTTTTTCATTTTAAAGCTGATGAATTGAAAGCCTTTGAGTGTTATGAACAACCGTGGAACAGTGACTATATATCACACAGGACTGATATCTTTTTCTTGAGCTCCTCTGTGACATCAGGTGACCTGATGCGGTCTTGTTCACGAGAGGTTTCCTTCTTGAAGAGAAAATGCCGCGGGCAGCGCTCCCTTTTCCCACTGAGGGGTCAATCCAATACAGCCTCTCATGTCTGAGGTTTGAAGATCAGATGCTGTTTTCTGATATCCTCCCCTGCAGCCGGCGCCTCTGATGATACAGATCACACAACCTGAAGTGAAGCTGTAGACTTCTGCTTTTTTTTTTTTTACTTTGTTCAAAAATGGAAATGTTACAAGGAGCTGTGGCTTTTTGTGGCGCTTCAAACAAAAACAGAAAATAAAAAGTTTTTGCAAATTAAGGAACTTAAGAGTTGAAGGAAACTTGTGTTTTGGACTGTTGGTTGTTACTAAATCTGATAACTTCCATGTAGAATCTCTGATGGAAGATGCGGACCTTGCATCTAAAAGCAGCAGTTGGCTGCAGACACCTTCACCCCTGAATAAGTAGTGTTAATACTGCGGTGCCTTTTTATCTCCTTATCTGATTACTGAAAGGACGGACTTTAAACATTTGTCCTTGTTCTATACCTTCTCTGATATCAGATCTTTACTTTGGGTAATCTTACGTTCTTGTCCATGCTCTATCCCACTGATTCGATTAAACTCATTCATTTCTTGTGGAATTGAGTATTCTTCAATTAAGCGATTTATTATTTTAAAAAAATATTTAAATAAAGTTATTAAATCTGAGAGAAAAATTTAAATGTAGTTTAATTATAAAGCACTTATACAAACAGCAGTGGTGCCAACGTGGCAAAAAATTTTAAACACTGATAAAATAGATCAGAGACAATGTAGAAGCATGTCAGCTCACAACTACCAGATGCAATAAAAAATGCCCACCCCCCGTTTTTTTCTGTATTGTTTTTGACAATAAAGAAAACAATGCACTGATCTCAGCCCCTTGAGCATCAAAGTAAGGTGCAAAAACCAAAACAGAAAATGAGCACTCCAACCCAAGACAGCAACCTGGTTGTCGCGTGGATACAGAAGTCTGTTTCTGAGGCTAATTTATATGTTATCTTATTGTCCCCATTTTTTCTAAATTGAGCTTGTTTCCCAGTCTTAAAATGAAAGTAATTCTTTCCATGGTGAATATTTCCTCCACAATGTCCATCCACTGAGTATGGTTTTGGTGGCCTTGTGTTTAAGCCATCTGCTTTCCTCCCTCACCAATAGTCGTGATCTTTTAACCAAATATTGATCATCTTTTTTTCACATTAGACATAAGGCCCAGATACATTGTTGGGAAATTAAAAGGGTACACAATACAACAGTACTTTGCACAGAGTGAGGTAGATAGAAGACCAGAAAGGTTTTATCTCAATGCAGTTCCAGAAAACGCTCATTAGTTGGCGCCAGCGTGCTACACATGCCTCCAACATTTGGTTGGGTTGACAGTTGTTTTCTTTTAATAGATGGCGGATAAAGAATCGGAATGACACTTTCCAGTTTGAATTTCCCTCCATTTTAGTGAATTTGTGAAGTCTGAAACCTCTAATAGATTTTATACCATTCTTCATTTGAAATTGTGACAATTGTTTTTTTTTTCCCACTTTTTCTTTGACACACAGAGTTGTATTTTTTTGACATGACATTAGCCTTAGTGTACAGCTGTGGAAAACAACAAATGTTTTAAGGAAAGAATTAAAAAGCAGGAAGCTATAAGAAGCCTTGACTGATGTTTAAAGGCAGTTCTTTCCAAAGTTTGGAATCCAAAACAGAAAAGCCTTGATCTCCTCCAGAGTTGTGTCCTACTTACTGGGACGACTAAAAACATCTAGTTGGATTTGGAGAAAGTAAGACCATTTAAGCATTTTAAGGCTTTTTGGTGCATCTGTTCTCATAGGGTGGGGGTAACAAATAAAAGAAGACATTAAATAAATAAAATATAAAAGAAAATAGAATTTTCCCATTTGGAAATCTTAAAGTGTTTTTGAAATAGAGAGCAACAATCTTTTCAGTTAGACAATTCCTGATTCACATATTTTATAAAACACCAGTACTACACTAGGCTGCAACTAACGACATTTTAAAAAATCGATGAATCACAATTATTTTTTTCGATTAATCGATGAATCGGACAAAAAATATTTTTTATATTAACCTCTTTAACGTGCACAAAACATTTTGTCGCGAATGCGTCTGCCACGCTAGGAAGAGCCTATTAACTACTCAGTAATATGAAATAGCTGTTTAGGTTAAAAATACGCAAACTGGCATGAATGTAATGTACATCCGCTCAGGCTGTTTGATTTCATAAAAGCGCAAAAAGATAGCATTTTTTTGTTTTATGTTCCTCCTGGCGGTTCAAACACAGGGCCTCCCCATTTCAGAAGAGTTCTGCTCCTTTAAGATATGGGAGTAGCAGAAGCAAAGTTTGTTACTAGTAAAAATACTGAACCATAGAGATAAAAAAATAAGTCCTGTGATCCTCAAATTATAAAATGTGGGCTTTAATAAAAATGAGAGAACTAGGGGTAGGTGAAAAACATGTATCCTCCAAAGACAGATATTTTCATGGGAATGTGGCAGATAATTAATTGGACATATTACTGATCTGCTGGGATTTTATTCTCTTGCTTCTTTACTCCATACCCCGGTGGATCTTTACTTTGGCATTCCTTGAGTTGCTAGAAGATTTTCAACCTTAAAAAGCCTTGCCCTCATAATTTGCGAGTTAATTTATTTATATAAAGAAAAATATAAACGCCAAGCTTAAGCTAATTCAAAGGAAATCAAAAGTAAAATAAGTAGCCAACCTTATCCCCTGTCTCGTAACCTATACTAACACGTGTAAGGAAAGCATCAGATGAGCTACCTGAGAAAACTAACGTTACGTTTCCCCTTACCTCTTTTAAAACCAAACAAAACATGGTGCTCAAGTACATACACTTCTTTTTGACAAAAGTTGGGTGCATGTTACTTACTCCCTTTAATTTTACAAAGTGCAGGCTAATTAATTTTATTGTGGGATCAATTTTGCGCCAATCCCCAAGCAAGATGCGCGTTAGCTTCATATTTGCAGCCTGGACGCTGGGAGGCTCCCTGACTGCAGCGCCGGAGAGGGACCCTGGGCGCAGCTGGGGAGAATCCGTTGGGATGGGGAGGCTCTTTACCTGCAGAGTAGGAAGGATACATGCTTTCAGGTAAGAGCGCCCCCAAAAGCCACCCAGTGACACCGTAAAAGTCGCCAGATTTTGTCGCTAGTCGCTTTTTAAAAAGGTCGAGAGGTCTGAAAAGTTGCTGAGTTGGCAACACTGCACCGCGCGCCGGACTCGGGCTTGCCGTATTTTCTTCCCTCGCTTCAGGGGAAATAAGCGGATGTGATGTTATTTTACGGCGACATCTATTATCGGGCTACGTAATAATAACAACTACAATCGATGATGAAATTCGCTAAGCCAACGCTAAAATTGATTTTTATTGATTTTATCGATTCGTTGTTGCCGCCCTAGTTGTAACCATGTTTTTTCATGGCTTAAAAGAGTAGTTGGAAGATCTGCAGCCTCCACTACCTACCAGCACATTCCCACACAATTAGCATAAGTCCTCGATCACAGCTCCAACAGAACCCTTCCATTTTCTCTCATCTTTATTTCTATTTTTCTGAAGTCCAGAAAACCTAGATTTAAAATGAGCATCCAGTAGATATTAGATAGTAGATAAGTTGTGGTTCATATTGAATTCAAGAACTTGCTTGTTTGTGTGTGTGGACTTTGTTCCTGTGAAGATGTTCCTGAGTGCTAATAGTAATACTGTTTTAAAAATCTTAACCTCTTAGATATTCTGTGGATGATAATCTGTTGACTGTTTATTGCAGTGTGCGGTGTTGAATGCTAAATTGGCTGCAGGCTCCTGTGTAACTTGTTAGAGCCTCTAAGCAAATGCTAAATAGAGGCATTAGTGTTTGTTTGCATTGATTGCTTTTTCTTGTTGGTCTGACTGCCCTGTTTGTGTTTGTTCTTTTGCAGTTTCTTATATATAAAAAAAATGGGGAGAGGATTGGTTGCGAGGACAGAAGGCAATGCAAAACTTTACACTCCTAACATAACAGGCTTCCACTGAGGGATGACCTGCCTGGGTGATCTGATGATGGTGGCTGTATTGATTGATGTGTGTTTGGGTTTGACAGAGGGGATACGTTTTAGAGGAAGCTTAAACCGTTTCAAACTGACAGGGTGACATATGAGGCCAAGGGGCTGAGTCAAATATTAAGCTTTATTTGTATAAATAATTTTCTTACAACTCAGTAATCTTTGCGTTTTTTAAAATTTAATTTTAATTATTATGATTTTGGGTGTAAATTTAACTCTTTTCTACTTCAAACATGGTCCTTAGGGCGCTACAATGACAGTGTTTAGGTGCTGATCCAGGGCGGCTGGCTGCATAAAACCCCCACACTGTTTTCATGTGAGCCCCAATCCCTTCTATGAGAAATCTGGCAACCTTGCTCCACCTGATCCTCGCCTTTCACCCCTCATGTCCCTGTTGTTGTCCGCACAAACTTGCCCCCACTTCCTTATCACCGGCCGCACCCACAGCTAGTTCCCTTTGATTGTCCTCTTTTGGCGTTGTGGCGTGGAATAACATAGCAGACCACGCTCAATATTGGGCATAAATCAAAATATCTGCAATAAGCTCACTGAGACACACTGCTGGGGGAGGATAACCAGGCCCTTTTACGCTGTTGAAATGCTGCTCAGTGCAAAGGTTATCGACAACAAATTCATCTATATATCGATCTATCACCCTCTAACAATTAATTGTTAGAGGGTTATGCTGCAATGTTCCAAGAAGTGTTTTATATTCAAAGATTCTTCCATAACATTTAATTTAATTTTACAACTTATTCTTGTAATTTTATGACTTTATTCTCGCATAGAAGAAAAGAATATAATAATACCCGGCCGACTCATTACAGAGATAGTCATGCAAAGTACCTCCCCGGGATTACATATTAAAGCATTCTGGGATTCTGATTCCTGGTTGATGGACAGGTAAGCGTGAATGAAACGGTGCCCAGCTTAAAGAGAGCTCCTGTGTCGCTGAATGTGTTCATTGATGACTGAAAGACATCTTCTGCCTTCATTTATCTGTTTACTACAGTCTGTTGGATTCATGTTAATGTGGATTTAAAGACATTTCAGTTGGTGGAAAAAATTGCAGGCGGGATATAAACAAAAAGTCTAATCAACCAAAATTTTCGCGATCCCCCAGCAAGTTCCTCCATGGACCTCCTAGGGGTCGCAGACCCCCTGTTGAAGACCTCCGCTCTAGTGGATTGGGGTAAAATTACAACTCAAAAAAGTTTAAATAAGTCAATTTTTTGTTAATGTCCCTCGTTCACATGGGTTCATGAACATTCAGAGAGTTCTTTGGTTCAGCTTTGAAGGATAATTATGGAGGAAATAACGCCAATCTGCAACATATGGATACAGCAGTGTATCTAGGATCATCCTGGAGAGCCAGATTCTGATGGTGTTTCCTTTATCGGCGCCGATGGCTGATCAGATGGTAAAAATAAAAAAAAATAAATAAAAAAGACTTTTAAAGAAACCTGAAAATTACTCAGATCATTATTATAGCAGATCAAGTCACACTTACTTTAAGACATCTATATTTGCTAAGAAATATTGTGACTTATTCTAACCGGCTCTGGTTTTACAAAATGTGGTCATTGTTATGTTTTTACTGTGCGATGTTTCTGCTGATGGCCCCCATGGTGCAGCAGTCCGTTACTCGACCCAAGCTTTCCAAGCAGCAGGTTACTAAGACAAACGGCCTCAGTGCAGTTCTTCTAAAGAAAAACGTTGAGTGGTTTCATCCCTGGTCTTGTTGTTTAGCCTTTATTTGTCCACAGAGAACAGAAGAGGCCAGGATGGTAACAAGAGGGCTTTGGCTCTCATTGAAACACTGGGCCCAGATAACCCTGGGTTCACCGCCTGGTTCTGATTTGTCTTCACTTTCTGTCTCTGCTCTGCTGAGAATACAGAGTGCAGATATTGAGCACAGATAATAACAGAGGCTTTATCTTGGGGGTGCATGGTTCAAGCAGAGATGACTCATCCTCTTGTTGAGGAAATATAGTTTTAAAATGGGTCAAGAGAGTCATGGTACCCTTAAAGATGAAAGAGTAGGGTAGGCCGATGTGTACACTGCAAACAAAAACACTTTCCTTTAGGGTGAGGTAACCGTCAATAAAAACAGGGCTGTACATGTTTGACTTTGCCAATGTGAGTCAATAATATAAATAAGTTTAGGACTTGGATGTGGTTTCTGTTGTGGAATCATACACACAGGTGACCCGTGATGTTTCATCTATGAGAATGTTAATTAGTTCCCTTTAACATATCTCGACTTATGAGTTCAGAGTTTCATTCATTCAGGCCTCAGTGCTGCAAGGCTACAGGGTGTCTGAGGGAGACGGGTTGTTTATCCTATTTGGGATGTTTGGGATAAAAATAATCATTCTCATAACAAGCTAGACTGTTTCTCAGGGATTATTTCACAACATAATGTGCTGTTTCAATTTGTCTGTAGTCGTTTGGGTAACAGTATGTCGAGACCTTCATAGCCTTCCTGACGGGTTTAAATTAGTGATACAAATTTTGTCTAGCCAGAGCCGGGCTGGACATTACGCCATCTTGTTCCCTTTTTTCTTTGCAAAAAAAATAAAGAGCCGACTGAGTGAAACCCATTGCTCTCCGTTTGTTTTAACGTGACTCCATAGTTGAATACAAATTTAGAAGTGATGATTATAAACTGCAAAGTTACAATTTTAAAACAATAAAAGTCTCAAATTTACATGTATGAATCACAAATTTCTGTCTATGAATATCAGATTAAATTGGGTGAGTATGTGTTGATGGAAAGGAACAAATAAGAATAGTACATTTATGTAAAAATAGTAAATTACATTTACAGATTTAAAGGAATAGTACACCCAAAACATGATTAGCCTTCATTTTCTACTCACGCCCATGCTGAACAACACTCTGGAGTACTTTTTTGATATCTCAAATGCA
>JAGKQL010002333.1:0-35919 GCA_018398635.1 Cyprinodon brontotheroides | reverse complement strand
CATAATGGATGAGGCAGCAGTCATCAATAATGAGCAAGCCTCCCCCCGGGCTGACAGGGATGTCTGGTGTCCAGAAACTCATCCTAGTTTGCATCATCTCCAACCTATCCACCGCTAACACGCCCAAGGCACTTAGAGCTAGATCAGTTACTGTGAGCATGTTACACGACCCGTGGCAGAAAGCCAAGACCCTGAGATGAGCAACAGTCACCAGCAGCAAGTTTAGATTAAAGTCAACAGGGAGCAAGATTTGCTGGAAACCAATAAAGCAGCAAATATATAAAATAGACAGCGGATGAAGCATGAAGGGCACGTTTCCAGTTCACCAGCAACTTCCCCTCATGATATGGAAGACGGGATTAAATCCACTTCTATATAGAAGTTAGTCCAAATGAAATCTAAAGTAATGAATAAAATGAAAGACAAAACTAATCTAAACCAGAAGCAACATGCAGGACATTTTCCCCCAGTTTGTTGCTGCTCTAACACTGATTGGTTGAGCGTTATTTTCCCCCTATAGAAACATGTAGCTGTGATTATTTAAACCATTTGCAAATAAATCTTCAATACATCCTAAAGCACTTGGAGCTAACCCTAGCCCCATATTAATAAAACTAGCTCATAATCTGGATCATTACCAAGTTTCAATGAATTGTTACTTCACATGTCTGGTAAAAATGTTATTATCCATTAAAAACTTTTCAAGTAATCATGCTAAAAAACAAACAACGCCCCTTTTCTTGTGTTTTTGTATTTCTGTCTTTAGTATAATACTTCAGATTAATTTTTTGTATCTAGTACTAAAGAGCCTAGAAACCATTTCGGTAAACGCAGATAAGCCCCCGTCTCCCTCAGACACTCTGGTGCACCTCCGCAAAATTGCAGCGTCGAAACAAGGAGGCCTCTGATTGGTCAATTCTAAATCTGCTCTACACTATGTGTATTTCCTGTTTGGTACCTTATGGTAGGAACTGTAGTGCCGTTCACAACGCCTAGCCCACCTCAGACACTATCCCAGACACCGTACAGGACGCTAGTTTGTAGCTCTGTGCAATGGTCTGTTGGTTTGCATCCGAAGCCAAAACACGCAGCGCAACGGCCAGTCTTTAGTGAACTGTGTGTCGTCCGGCATTGGATGAGGGGTTGTGGACGGCGAACAAGCTCAACAGACACACAGACCTACACAATCCTAGCTAATTCGTGATCGTTCCTCTTGCTTTGTGGCGTGGAATAACATAGCGCAGACCACGCTATAATATTGAGCATAAATCAAAAATATCTGCATTCTACCTGCAACAATCTAACTGCGATACAGTGCTGCAAGAGTATAACATTCCCTTAAAGCTGTGAATAATCTCTGCTGCCACCCTCTGGTCTAAGGGGGTATTGCTTTTTTAGTCAAACATCCCTGTCTCACAATGCTCAGGAATCCTTTAAAAACTTCCTGTATCCAGATTATGATCTGGGTCTTTGGCTAAATATACTGGTTTGTTCCTTGGTAGGAATATCCCCAAATATTCACCAGCAAATTTTTACATTTGTTTATAGAGATAAATACCAATAACTATAATAACTATAACTATATAACTATAATAATAACTGTTTTAGAAAAGCATGGGCAGTAAAAACCTAAAGACAGGTGTTTAAAGGAATAGTACACCCAAAACATGATTAGCCTTCATTTTCTACTCACCCCCATGCTGAACAACACTCTGGAGTACTTTTTTGATATCTCAAATGCATCTGGAGATCTGGGAGGCTTCTTGCTGTCTGCTGACATTCAAATAATGGAGGTCTATGGCGCTCGAGGCAGAAAGGGCTATAAAAGTCCACAAAAAGCGTGTCAATATTCCTCCATACTGGTGTTAGTCCAATGTATTCCAAGTGTTCTGAGTGGGTAGCATCCAGAATTTTACTTCGAAACAAAGTCATTTAGAAGGTTTTTAGAGCATAAACAGTAGTGTATAATGATTTCCTGAAAGCGCACATGCGCGCGTCGACGGACGCCACAGAAGTCGGCAGACCAAACCAGATGAAAGTGCGCATTCAGCGCCTGCTCTTCCAATAATGCAAGCGTAGAAGAAGAAATGTGCCGCTTACCTGTGCAAAGAAAGAAACAAAGAAGAAAAATGTCTGAGGACTTCAGTGTTGAGGAAGAGCATGAGTTCTTTTGCCGAGCTGAATCGCGCTGGTTTGGTCTGCCGGCTTCCGTAAGCGTGCGTGATCGCGCATGCGCGTGTGCGCGCTTTCAGGAAATCCTATACACTACCGTTTATGCTCTAAAACATTCTAAATGACTTTTGTTTGAGTAAATTCTGGATGCTACCCACTTCAGGACACTTGGAATAGGATTTCCTGAAAGCAGTATGGAGGAATATTGACACGCGTTTTTGTGGACTTTTATGGACCTTTCTGTTCGGTGACCATAGACCTACCACCATTATTTGAATGTCAGCAGACAGCAAGAAGTTTCTCCCAGATCTCCAGATGCATTTGAGATATCAAAAAAGTACTCCAGAGTGTTGTTCACCAGTAGGAGAGCGTAGAAAATGAGAAAGGCTAATCATGTTTATCGTGTACTATTCCTTTAAATCTGTAAATGTAATTTACTATTTTTACATAAATGTACTATTCTTATTTGTTCCTTTCCATCAACACATACTCACCCAATTTAATCTGATATTCATAGACAGAAATTTGTGATTCATACATGTAAATTTGAGACTTTTATTGTTTTAAAATTGTAACTTTGCAGTTTATAATCATCACTTCTAAATTTGTATTCAACTATGGAGTCACGTTAAAACAAACGGAGAGCAATGGGTTTCACTCAGTCGGCTCTTTATTTTTTTTGCAAAGAAAAAAGGGAACAAGATGGCGTAATGTCCAGCCCGGCTCTGGCTAGACAAAATTTGTATCACTAATTTAAACCCGTCAGGAAGGCTATGAAGGTCTCGACATACTGTTACCCAAACGACTACAGACAAATTGAAACAGCACATTATGTTGTGAAATAATCCCTGAGAAACAGTCTAGCTTGTTATGAGAATGATTATTTTTATCCCAAACATCCCAAATAGGATAAACAACCCGTCTCCCTCAGACACCCTGTAGCCTTGCAGCACTGAGGCCTGAATGAATGAAACTCTGAACTCATAAGTCGAGATATGTTAAAGGGAACTAATTAACATTCTCATAGATGAAACATCACGGGTCACCTGTGTGTATGATTCCACAACAGAAACCACATCCAAGTCCTAAACTTATTTATATTATTGACTCACATTGGCAAAGTCAAACATGTACAGCCCTGTTTTTATTGACGGTTACCTCACCCTAAAGGAAAGTGTTTTTGTTTGCAGTGTACACATCGGCCTACCCTACTCTTTCATCTTTAAGGGTACCATGACTCTCTTGACCCATTTTAAAACTATATTTCCTCAACAAGAGGATGAGTCATCTCTGCTTGAACCATGCACCCCCAAGATAAAGCCTCTGTTATTATCTGTGCTCAATATCTGCACTCTGTATTCTCAGCAGAGCAGAGACAGAAAGTGAAGACAAATCAGAACCAGGCGGTGAACCCAGGGTTATCTGGGCCCAGTGTTTCAATGAGAGCCAAAGCCCTCTTGTTACCATCCTGGCCTCTTCTGTTCTCTGTGGACAAATAAAGGCTAAACAACAAGACCAGGGATGAAACCACTCAACGTTTTTCTTTAGAAGAACTGCACTGAGGCCGTTTGTCTTAGTAACCTGCTGCTTGGAAAGCTTGGGTCGAGTAACGGACTGCTGCACCATGGGGGCCATCAGCAGAAACATCGCACAGTAAAAACATAACAATGACCACATTTTGTAAAACCAGAGCCGGTTAGAATAAGTCACAATATTTCTTAGCAAATATAGATGTCTTAAAGTAAGTGTGACTTGATCTGCTATAATAATGATCTGAGTAATTTTCAGGTTTCTTTAAAAGTCTTTTTTATTTATTTTTTTTTATTTTTACCATCTGATCAGCCATCGGCGCCGATAAAGGAAACACCATCAGAATCTGGCTCTCCAGGATGATCCTAGATACACTGCTGTATCCATATGTTGCAGATTGGCGTTATTTCCTCCATAATTATCCTTCAAAGCTGAACCAAAGAACTCTCTGAATGTTCATGAACCCATGTGAACGAGGGACATTAACAAAAAATTGACTTATTTAAACTTTTTTGAGTTGTAATTTTACCCCAATCCACTAGAGCGGAGGTCTTCAACAGGGGGTCTGCGACCCCTAGGAGGTCCATGGAGGAACTTGCTGGGGGATCGCGAAAATTTTTGTGAGGATTTGATTAGACTTTTTGTTTATATCCCGCCTGCAATTTTTTCCACCAACTGAAATGTCTTTAAATCCACATTAACATGAATCCAACAGACTGCTTTAGTGTAAACAGATAAATGAAGAGGCAGAAGATGTCTTTTCAGTCATCAATGAACACATTCAGCGACACACAGGAGCTCTTTCAAGAAACTGGGCACCGTTTCATTCACAACACCTGTCCATCAACCAGGAATCAGAATCAGAGATACTTTAATAATCCCAGGGAGAAATTACTTTACATGACTCCATCTGTAATAGTACGACGGAGTATTATATTCTTTTTTTCTATTACGAGAATAAAGTCATAAAATTACAAGAATAAAGTTGTAAAATTAAATTAAATGTTATGGAAAGAATCTTTAGATATAAAAGAAAACACTTCTTGGAACATTGCAGCATAACCCTCTAACAATTAATTGTTAGAGGAGTGACAAGATCGATATAGATGAATTTGTTGATCGATAACCTTTGCACTGAGCAGCATTTCAGCAACGTAAAGGGCTGGTTATCCTCCCCCAGCAGTGTGTCTCAGTGAGCTTATTGCAGATATTTTTGATTTATGCCCAATATTGAAGCGTGGTCTGCGCTATGTTATTCCACGCCACAACGCAAGAGGGACAATCAGGAACTAGCTGTGGGTCTAGTTACGGCCGAGGCGGTAAGGAAGTGGGGGCAAGTTTGTGCGACAACAGAGGGACATGAGGGTGAAAGAGAGCGGGGATCCAGGTGGAGCAAGGTTGCCAGCGTTCTCATAGAAGGGTGGGGCTCACATTAACCCCAGTGTGGGGGGTTTTATGCAGCCAGCCCGCCCTGGATCAGCACCTAAACACTGTCAGTGTGAGCCCAGCATAAGGACCATGTTTAATTAGAAAAGAGTTAAATTTACCACCCAAAAAATCATAAATATTAAAATTCGAAATTTTAAAAAACTGCAGATTGCACTGAGTTGTAAGAAAATTGTTATACAAATAAAGCTTAATTGACTGACTCAGCCCCTTGGCCTCATATGTCACCCTGTCAGTTTGAGAAACGGTTCTAGCTTCCTCTAAAACGTATCCCTCTGTCAAACCCAAACACACATCCAATCAATACAGCCACCATCAGATCGCAGGCAGGTCATCCCTCAGTGGAAGCCTGTTATGTTAGGAGTGTAAAGTTTTACTCATTGCCTTCTGTCCTCACTAACCAACCTGCTAATAACTACCAGTAGATCCATCTCCCCATTTTTTTATAAGAAACTGTAGAAAAACTTTCATTAAGAAGCAAAAGACAAACAGAACAGCAGTCAGACCAACAAGAAAAGCAATCAATGCAAACAAACACTAATGCCTCTATTTAGCATTTAGCAGAAGCTCATAACAGTTACACAGGAGCCTGCAGCCAATTTAGCATTCAACACCGCACACTGCAATAAACAGTCAGCAACGTTATCATCCACAGAATATCTAGAAGGTTAAGATTTTAAAAACAGTATTACTATTAGCACTCAGGAACATCTTCACAGGAACAAAGTCCACAAACAAGCAAGTTCTTGAATTCAATATGAACCACAACTTATCTACTATCTAATATCTACTGGATGCTCATTTAAATCTAGTGGTTTTCTGGACTTCAGAAAAAATAGAAATAAAGATGAGAGAAAATGGAAGGGTTCTGTTGGAGCTGTGATCGAGGACTTATGCTAATTGTGTGGGAGATCTTTAAGCCACATGGTAAAAAGTGCGTCCAGAACAGATCTTCCAACTACTCTTTTAAGCCATGAAAAGAGAAAAAGAAAGCAAAGGTGTAGTTTAGGGGCTGCAACTTCTTAGTCCGATAAAATCAATAAAAATCAATTTAAAAGCGTTGGCAAGCCGAGATTTCATCATCGATTGAGTTGTGTTAGCACGATTAATGCGTCATCGCGCCATCATCACATCCACTTGACTGAAACGGGGAGAAGAAAAATACGGCAGAAGCGAGTCGAGCGCGCCCGCGAATTGCAGTGTTGCCAACTCAGCAACTTTTCAGACCCCTCCAGCGACTATTTTTCAAAAAAGCGACTAGCGACAAATCTGGCCGACATTTTACGGTGTCACTGGTGGCTTTTGGAGACTCTTACCCGAAAGCATGTACCCTCCTTACTCGTGGGGGCGCTCCCCATCCCAACACCGTCCGCCAGCTGCAGCAGGAAGTCCCTTCAGCGCCGCGAGTCCTAGAGCCTCAGCGCCCAGACTACGCAAATGGCAGCCGCTTATCGCGCCGGATGAAGATGGGCTAAGTTGATCACAATACTTAAGATAGCCTTAATCTCTTTGTAAAGTGAAAAAAGTCGTAATAAATAAACCTTAACTTGCAAGAAATTAATATGGCGCGGAAGCAACGCGTTTGTTTGGTTTTAAAGTGGGGAAAACGTGACGTTAGTTTCTCAGGTAGCTCATCCTGATGCTTTCCTTACCGTGTTAGTAAGGTTACAGACAGGGATAAGGTTGGCTACTTCTATTTGCACTTTTTAATTTCATTTGGATTAGCTTAAGCAGCGCTGTATATTTTTCTTTATAAATAAATTCTAACTTGCAAATTATGAGGGCATGGCTGTTTAAATCTTCTGGCAAAGATAAAGTAAAGAAGATCCTGCAATTTATGGAAGTAAAGCAGAATAAAATCCAGCAAGATCAGTAATATGTCAATTAATTATCTGCCACATTCCCATGTAAATATCTGTCTTTGGAGATATAAGTACTAAATCTCCCATAGTTCTCTCTCTTATTTTATTCCAAATACAATTTATAATTTGAATCACAGGGCTATTTTTATCTCTATGGTTCAGTATTTATTTTCTCAAGTAGCAACTTTAACTGCTATACTTTCCTGTCTTAAAAGGCAAGAACTCTTCTAGTCTAAAAAACTTTGTTTAAATGGGGGGGCCTATTGTTTGAACCCCTCTTTTAGGCTTTAGAAAACAAAAATGCCTTTTTTTGCGCTTTATGCAACAGTGCGTAGCCTATATTTTGTGATGTACAGCTACATTTCTCATGCAAGTCGTGTATTTTTAACACAAACATTTATTTTTTCATATTGCACCAGTACAGCTAATGAGCAACCTGTACTTGTGCTTGTTTATTCTGTTTAAAATGTTTATTTCGGAATAAAAGAGGTTAATATAAAAATATTATTTGTCTGATTCATCGATTAATCGAAAAAATAATTGGCTGATTCATCGACAATCGTTAGTTGCAGCCCTGGTGTGTAGTACTGGTGTTTTATAAAATATGTGAACTGAGGAAATTGTCTAACTGAAAGATTGTTGCTCTATTTCAAAAAACACTTTAAGATTTCCAAATGGGAAAAATTTCTATTTTCTTTTTATATTTTTTATTTATTTAATGTCTTCTTTTATTTGTTACCCCCACCCTATGAGAACAGATGCACCAAAAAGCCTTAAAATGCTTAAATGGTCTTACTTTCTCCAAATCCAACTAGATGTTTTTAGTCGTCCCAGTAAGTAGGACACAACTCTGGAGGAGATCAAGGCTTTTCTGTTTTGGATTCCAAACTTTGGAAAGAACTGCCTTTAAACATCAGTCAGGCTTCTTATAGCTTCCTGCTTTTAATTCTTTCCTTAAAAACATTTGTTTCCACAGCTGTACACTAGGCTAATGTCATGTCAAAAAATACAACTCTGTGTGTCAAAGAAAAGTGGGAAAAAGAAACAATTGTCACAATTTCAAATGAAGAATGGTATAAAATCTATTAGAGGTTTCAGACTTCTACAAATTCACTAAAATGGAGGAAATTCAACTGGAAAGTGTCATTCGATTCTTTATCACGCCATCTATTAAAAGAAAACAACTGTCAACCCAACAAATGTGTTGGAGGCATGTGGCACCGCTGACGCCAACTAATGAACGTTTTCTGGAACTGCATTGAGATAAAACCTTTCTGGTCTTCTATCTACCTCACTCTGTGCAAAGTACTGTTGTATTGTGTACCCTTTAATTTCCCAACAATGTATCTGGGCCTTATGTCTAATGTGAAAAAAGATGATCAATATTTGGTTAAGATACGACTGTCGGCGGGGAGGAAAGCAGATGGCTTAAACCTGAGCCACCCAACCATACTCAGTGGATGGACATTGTGGAGGAAATATTCACCATGGAAAGAATTACTTTCATTTTAAGACTGAAACAAGCTCAATTTAGAGAAAAATGGGGACAATAGATAACATATAAATTAGCCTCAGAAACAGACTTCTGTATCACGACAACCAGTTGCTGTCTTAGGTTGGAGTGCTCATTTTGTTTTGGTTTTGCACCTTGCTGATGCTCAGAGGGCTGAGATCAGTGCATTGTTTCTTTTATTGTCAAAAACAATACAGAAAAAACGGGGGGTGGGCATTTTTTATTGCATCTGAGTAGTTGTGAGCTGACATGCTTCTACATTGTCTCTGATCTATTTTATCAGTGTTTAAAATTTTTGCCACGTTGGCACCACTGCTGTTTGTATAAGTGCTTTATAATTAAACTACATTTAAATTTTTTCTCTCAGATTTAATAACTTTATTAAATATTTTTTAAAATAATGGCGTCAACTTGGTCAGAGAGTGAAAATGCCTCTGCTGGAAAAATATCTATGATGCTGTTTTATTCTAAGAGAAATGAATGAGTTTAAATCCGAATCAGTGGGGTAAAACTGGACAAAGAACCGTAAAGATTACCCAAAGTAAAGATCTGATATCAGAGAAGGTATAGAACAAGGACAAATGTTTAAAGTCCGTCCTTTCAGTAATCAGATAAGGAGATAAAAAGGCACCGCAGTATTAACACTACTTATTCAGGGGTGAAGGTGTCTGCAGCCAACTGCTGCTTTTAGATGCAAGGTCCGCATCTTCCATCAGAGATTCTACATGGAAGTTATCAGATTTAGTAACAACCAACAGTCCAAAACACAAGTTTCCTTCAACTCTTAAGTTCCTTAATTTGCAAAAACTTTTTATTTTCTGTTTTTGTTTGAAGCGCCACAAAAAGCCACAGCTCCTTGTAACATTTCCATTTTTGAACAAAGTAAAAAAAAAAAAAGCAGAAGTCTACAGCTTCACTTCAGGTTGTGTGATCTGTATCATCAGAGGCGCCGGCTGCAGGGGAGGATATCAGAAAACAGCATCTGATCTTCAAACCTCAGACATGAGAGGCTGTATTGGATTGACCCCTCAGTGGGAAAAGGGAGCGCTGCCCGCGGCATTTTCTCTTCAAGAAGGAAACCTCTCGTGAACAAGACCGCATCAGGTCACCTGATGTCACAGAGGAGCTCAAGAAAAAGATATCAGTCCTGTGTGATATATAGTCACTGTTCCACGGTTGTTCATAACACTCAAAGGCTTTCAATTCATCAGCTTTAAAATGAAAAAGAAATAATTTATCAGCAGTGTTAGAATTTAATCAAGCAGCGGCTCTGTTCAACCTATTCAACATCAAGGCCTCAGATTTTAAAATACAACCACAAGTCTTTGTGCTTTTCATTGATATTTAATGCAACAGATCAACAAAAAGTGAAGCTGGAAACATGAAAGGTGGATCTCTATTCATCCCACTATAGATCCTACATGTCAGGGTCCGCACCAGGATGAGGGGGGCAGTATCTTTTTCTTCTCTCTGCTGCACCAATATCTTTTCTTTTTTACCTCTTCTCCAAAAGTCCCTGTCGCACCTTGACGTTTTAGCCAGCATATGCCTGACGTACGAGAAATCTGACATAAATGCTGGAATATGTTGGACAAGTTACGGTAGTGTTTTGTATAAATTATGAACATGGTGAAATATGCTGAAACACGCTGGAACACGTCAAGATACGGCAGGTACGTGTTGCTAGCAAGCATGCCAGCGTATGCTCATACACAGGGAATAAGCTGCAGGTCAGTTATCTGGTTGTTGACATACGTTAAGTATAAGTTACTCATGAGTTGTGACGTCTAGCTTATCCAAAACCTGTGAGTAACTTGTGCATAACTTATGCGTAACTTATCAAGAACTCATCTCCAATGTTTATCAACGTATTTGACATGTTCCAGAAGAGCTGAAAGTGTTTCTAACATACAGCTACTGTATAATGGTGTATTGGCAGCGTTTTGGTATAACAAGGGGGTTTGCAGGAGGAAACCATCAGTTCTCCTCCAGACTTCATCCCCATCATTGGGTGAGAGAGAAGGTGAGTGTGATGGATCCTCCATGCCTTCACGACCACAACCAACAAACTTCCTAGCAAACATGACGCTGAATCCGATGCGACTGCAAACCTTCTTTTCTTTCTTTTAAATTTGTGGTAAGTTAATACTGCAATCAAAGACATCTTTTTTTGCAGACCGGGTTCCTCCAGCTGCATCGCTGCTCCGCGTATGATCTGGACTCTCTGTATGAATACTCTATGTATACACCCAAAAGTGAAAAAAATACATAGAAAGGTCAGTGTATGCCAGCGTTATAGAAAATTCTTAGACATCAGGCATATGCTGGCTAAATCATCAAGGTGTGACAGGGCCCTAAGCTCACTATAACTTCTCTGTCCTCCATATTGAGACAAATTTCCCATTTCCCCTTTAAGGGATATTTTGTCATAATTTCTCTTTTTTACTGCCTTTAAAAAAGAGTGCTATTACATCCGTTATATGTGTTTTATTACCTCCACTAATAATGGGAAACTTTTAATGAGTGAAAAATTTCATATCAGTTTTGACATAAGGCTGATCCCCCATCTACAAAGCACCATCTTCAGACGCTGTTGAGGGATAAACTAGCACCAATGTACAGATAAACAATGCGGTTCCCCTTCTGGCAGCTCAGTGTGATTGATAGGCGGCGGTGAGGATCATTAGACGCTAACCCAACAACTGAAAGTCTGCACGACTGCAGCACAATGGAGAAACATGCATGTGCAGCAGCAGCACAAGAAGGAGCTAATGAAGGATGCTGGGTATAAGTAAACTAAACTCCCTAAATTAGCGTGAAGCTAACCATTTCCATTGGTTTTAAATAGACTGTGTTTCTCATTACCGTAGAAAGAATAATGGTAGATCCGGTCAATGTTTTTTATTGTTGGTCACAGTAAATGCAAAAACTAGTAATGTGATGCAGTTTGAACATTAAAAAAATCACAGACCTCTTCAGCTGAGTTTAAACTCCAAAAGTTTCAGATGACATAGTTATATTTAAAGGCTGGTTTATGCTCAGAAAATGGGTCATCTGCGTGTGTGTCGCAGTTATTGCAGATAACCCCCCCACCCCCACCTTTTCGCAGACACTCTGGTGACCACAGACAGTGCTGCAGACAGGGGGCCTCTGATTGGTCAATTCTACATCTGCTCTACACTAGACGTAGTACCTGTTTGGTACCTAATGGCAGAAACTCTGGCTGTAGTGCCGTCAACAATGCCTGGCACACCTCAGACACTATCCCAGACACCATAAAGGAAGCTAGTTTCTAGCTCTGTGCGACGGTCTGTTGTAGGGGTGGAACGGTTCACAAAAGCCACGGTTTGGTTCGGGTTCACGCGGTTTCGTGGTCACGCGGTTTTAGGTTCGGTTCAGTATATGTGGATTGTTAGCCTGACATGTTGGTCATGTTGCTGTTAGCATAAACAAAACGTGTTGCACAATGCTTGCGCACTTTTATCCACAACTTTCTTTCCGCCGGTCATCGTAGGTCACTCTAAATGCAAAGCGGTTCCATACAGCAGACCTATAAAGTGCTTGCTGGCGCTTCTTCCAACTCCTGTTCTTTCCCACTCGCCTATACCCACAATTCTCTCCACAACAACTGATTTTTTTCTGCTACACCCGTCCTACGTGCTTTGCTTCTTCTTCTTCTTCTTGTTTTACTACTGGTGGAGTTGGCTTTGGTCGCAGAACCGCCACCTTCTGCTCTGGAGTGTACACGCCGTACGCCTATAAGAAAAAGGAGCAGCGCATGAACCGAACGAAACACAAGCGAACCGAACTGAATCGGTTGGACGGTAATGTCATAAACCGTTCCATCCCTATGTGCTATGGTTTAGTGATTGTGGGAAATACCCCCATTTTACAGTTATAAAACAGGGAACCATCAAACTGACCCAGTGAGACGTTGCTGTGATCCTCCTGCAGGGATGCCGTGTTTAATGGGTAGGAAAAAAAAATTTAAACTGATGATTGGCCCTACACCCTGACAGACCCGAAGTTTGGGAATCCATTTCAAAGCTGGTCCCTGCCTTCTAAGGCTGCTCTCCAACTGCTGACGGCCGGTAGTTCAGCTGCGTGCGAGCGCTCAGGGTGAGTCCAAGTTGCTAACACAGTGAAGAGTTTTTTTTCACATCTAAGTGCCATTAGGAAGGTGAACATTTGACCATTTCCCCGGTCATTATGCTCACTTAAGTTTGGAGTAACGGCCTAATTTCAGTGTAACTCTAAAAACTTTCACGGTAACCAGTGGCTGCTCAAACACCTTTTAAGAAAATACCGTATTTGCCTATTCAATATCTACATGCTCCCTCTTGCTCAGTTAATAAAAAACAACAACATCAGCTACCATAACTATGCAGACGACACACAGCTTTACATCAGCATGTCACCAGGTGACTATGAACCAATTCAAGCACTGAGGAAATGCTTAGAAGAAATCAATGCCTGGATGTGCCATAATTTTCTTCAACTGAATAAAACAAAACTGAAGTAATAATCTTTGGACCAATAGAGGAGAGATCTAAAGTTAGCACACACACAGCTTCAGTTAAAGCTTCAGCTAGTAACCACTGATCAGGCCCAAAGTCTAGGTGTAGTACTGGATTCAGGCTTGAACCTCAAAAGCATTTAAAGAACAATTACAAGGTCAGCTTTCTATCACCTGAAGAACATTTCCAGAATTAAAGGACTAATGTCTCAAAAGGATCTGGAAAAACTAATCCATGGGTTTATTTTTAGTCGAATCGATTACTTCAACAGTGTTTTAACAGGTCTGCCTAAAAAGTGGATCAAACAGCAAAGCTGTAGCTGATCCAGAGCGCTGCTGCCCGTGTCCTCACTCGCTAAGACTAAGAAAAGTAGAGCACATCACCCAGTTCTAAAAGTCCTTACACTGGCTCCCTGTATCTCAGAGAATAGAGTTCCTGAGTTCCTTTAAATCAGACTAAAAAACACATTTGTTTTAGGATTGCCTTCGACTGTTCTAGTTAAATAATTCAACAAAAACATGTTTTTCTTTAATCCAACTGTTTTAATATTCTTTTTGTTTGCCATTTTTATTTTATTTTATTTGTTTTATTTTTTCCTACTTGGCTGATTCTGTTTTATCTTCCTGTACTTTAATCATGTAAGATTAAAACACTTTGCATTGTCTTTATACTGAATTGTACTATACAAATAATTTGCCTTGCCTTGCCTTGCCTAAATTCAGCACAACAGCAAGAATGCGGAATGGCCGATGCTGTAATATAGAAAACATTTTCATTTAAGACGTTTTCATTTAGCTTGGGAAAATTGATAAGCAGATTAAAATAAAGGTGTTCGGATCATGTTTAGAGTTAGCTTTTCACAACACAACATTTTAAATTAGAAAGTAGTTTGGGTTTTATTTTACACTTTTGGATAAGTTGGTTTGCACCATCGAGGCCCAATGCATTGACTAAAATTTTACTTACCCAGGAATTGTCACTCACAAAATAAAGCAATCTAGCCTAACCCTACCTTCATTTCCAACCTACAAGACAAGAGATTTCCGAGGGTCTTGGTTTCCTTCTTCCCAAACACCATCTAAAATGATGTAGAAATCCTGCTGCAGAGCATTTCATAACCTTGCACATAAAGCTGCCTGTGTGTGTGTGATTACAACAAGACACAGAGTGTGTGCAGTCATGCGTGTGGGATGTACAACCATGCGGGCAAAGTGCCAGCAGGCTCCATGGCAGCGGGAGAGTTGGACTTACCAAAGATATTTGTTGAATGTCCTTTCTTAGCGAGGGGCTTCAGCTCGTTGTGGCCCCAGCCGTATTGTCTGTAGCTGTCCCATGCATGTTTCATCATCTGACAGAAAAACAAAACAGGACAGAAAAAACAGGTGCATTAAAGGAGGTCGTCCCTCTGAGGAGCAGCCAGAGCTCCAGCCTGCAGCTTTGGAGCCAAACCAGCGGCTCTACTGGATGCTGATTACAGATTTATAATCAATGTTTGATCATCTGCAGGGTCACATTAAAGCAGCATTCTGAGCACTTCAGACTGAAGCTCGTGTAAAGCAGGCATTCATTCAGCTGCAGAAGCTGAATAAGGTGAATTAAATAGAGGAAGAAGCTTTGACTACGATGCGATCTTAAATGCTCAGGATTTCAAGTACAGCTCCTGTTTCAGCAGAAATTAACCGATGCTGCAGATCCTTGGAGAAAAATAGAGCCATTTGTAAATGATCAAAATTTCTTTATTCTTTCTTTACTGCACGTCACAGTTTCCCACTAAATCCTGGAAAGAACTCCTGGATTTTACAGGAAACGTGTTAATTTTAAAGACAACAGCAAAGATTTCGTTTCCTATTTTCTGCACATTCCTTTCTGTCCCTTCGTCTTACAGCCTAAAAGGCTACAGACGACAGAAACGTTAAGGAAAAAGGATAAAGAGCAAGCCAGTAGGAGATAAGCTTTGACACAGAGACGCTGATGAGAAGAGACGCTGGAGGGGTTCGGAGCCAAGAGAAGAAAGGGTGCCAGGCTGAGCTGCTCTCCTCCTCAGACTGTGCTGGAGACGGACAGTCGACCCTCTGTGTTCTCCGGTCAGTTACTGTCCCATTTAGAACAAACCGATGTGTGGAAAACAACATTTATTTTAAATAGTCACCGGTGGGCCAATAACCTCCCAAATATTGCTTCCAAGTTGCCGCTTTGATGCCGATGTGTCAAACACTGACACTGCAAATGAATGGTCCTCCAATAGAAAACCAGTAGGACTAAAATTGACCAATACAGATATATAAACTGGCCAATATATCAGCAATCTCTATAATATAGCTGAGTTTACAGAGATTTAGTCTTTGAAAGATAGGATAAAAAAGATGAAAGTTGCCTTCATCTGAAAGTGTATGATATCTGTTCCTGTGGAAGGTAGCAGATAAGAGAGACGGACCGAGCTGGAATCCAGAACTAGGTCAGAAGAAGCTGAATGGGCATCCAGCATCGTAGCTCGACGACAGCCAACACCAATCGTACCGTCTTAGGTTTTCTTTTCGTGCCATCCAGACCCTTCCTCAAACCCTTCTCCTTAGAGTAGCCTGGGAGCCAAACCACCACAGAGGAAGACCAGGAGCACTGCAGCTTTCTGAGACCCGCATTACTATTATTACCAATAAAACACACCATGACAGAGGCGCCCAGATGCAAGGTGACTGGCTGAATTTCTACTGGCCCATATGCCAAGGACAAACTGTACAGAGCTGGGTGTTTGGCTCGGTTGGCAAACCACTTAAAAATAAAAAGGGAATCCAGAACACTAATTGGACATTAAGATACAGTATTCAAAAATTGATTCTGAGAGTTCCTGCTTGCCATCGCTGTGTCTGAAAGGCTGAGGAGAATAAGTGGCCCAAATGGCCGGCTGGTTGTCCAATCACAGCCAGATCTCATCAGGATGTGGAAGCACTAAGAATTAATAAGAAATCAAACTGTTATCATTATGTGGTTGATCAGTAGGAGACATCATTAAGTTCCTCTAAGGGCTAATGACTACCTGACTAGCTACTATACAGTCTCATTTGCACATTATGGCGTTAGGAACCTGCACTCACAGCATGGCAGCAGAACCAACCCTGCTATTATTTAAACATACTTTTTTTTTTCAGGGGAGGCAGTACTGATTGTTAACCCTCTCTTCCATTAATATGATATCTAATATGTATAGGAGTTAGCTTTAAAATACAGCACTGTAGACTAGGAGGTGGTATTGGCATGAGTGTTGCGACTGATACATGTCGCCATACTTGGGTCACGATACGACACGATATTATCACTATATTGCAGTATCACTATATATTGCCATATTTTCCCAGCTATCAAAAATCAAATGATGAGATAAAACAGCAAGTGCTGTATATATTTTCATCAGAAAATATTGATTAGGTATTATTATCCATGTTGTTTGGGGGTTTTCTTCCACTGTGACTGCCTCAAATAGAGATTTGGTGCTGCACGCACAGTTAAAGGGCTCCAGAGCGCTCTCTGCCAGAGTGGTGGTGCAGAGGTAGCCCATTTTCCCATCAATGTTTTATATAACCATTTTTTTTTTTGTTTAATCGATACTAAGAAGTGAAAAATCGATATTATATTGGGCAGCCGAATATAACGATATCTCGCCAAAACCATTATTTCCCACACCCCTACTGTAGACACAGTTCTGTTGTTTCCATCGTTTACCTCCTGGAGAGCTTAAACCAGGAGAAGGGCGACAGGCAGCCTGCATAAAACGCCATTGTCTGAATGAACCCTGTGGAAAAAACAAAACAACATTGGGTTACTGGAGGGTTCGGGAATAAGAGCGTTTAGCTAATCTCCTTTATGGCTGCTTTCTAATGTCATACTAATATATAACAGATGTACATGTGTGTAAGCTTGTTTCCATTTCTTGGCGTTCCATTTCTCATGGCTTATGCTAGCTTAGCTTAAAAAGCTTTCAATAGTCGATGCGGAGCGCACAGCCATCTTTGTTTACCAGCAATAAATGGGACAATATCAGGAATGTATATTATAAACTGAATTCTGATTAATTTTCTATTAAAGATTTATTAGATCACATTTTTTTCTCTATGATTAACGGCTAAGGTCTGACTAGAAGGAATTTCTTTCAGTGTTGTGTTGCTGCTGTCCAGTAGAGGGCGCCACTGCACATTCTGGAGCAAAGCCTTACTAGTATTTGCAAGAGAAGTATTTCCTGAGCAGAGGAGCATGTTGGAGCAGAAACATGAAGCGATCCAGAGTAGCAATCAACCGATAGTTTTCTTTTTTTAGGGATGATGTGGATACCAATTATTCTGACATCTAACTGATCCATGAGATTTCTTTGGGTTGATTTTTGAAGCCATTTTTAGCTTTTTCTTCCTCCATTTCAATGAAAAGATACGAATGATGATTCATGTTATGTAATATAAATCCCTTTATTATCCCACAATGGGGAAATTTACTCTCTGCACTTGACCCATCCCCTTTGGGAAGCAGTGGGCTGCCATTGTGTCGTACCCGGGGAGCAGTGTGGGGTTAAGGTTTTGCTCAGGAACCCAAAGTTCAGGCTGTGGGGGTCAAGCTGGGTACTTGCAACCTTCTCAGAGCACAAGCACACTGGTCTATCCACTAGGCAAACACTCCCCATTATATGTTTCATTAAAAAAAAAGGAAACCTTTATTAACAAAAAAACATTAACAATGCATAGCAAAACCATTGAGCAGCAATGTGTGCGTCTTACCTGACGCACACATTGGGTGTGGCTGCCAAGCGCTCTAATCCGCTAATATCTAATATATCTTGTAACTGGTATTTGGTATAGTCATGTATCGGCCGATAAATATAGAAGAAATATTTTAATATTGGGCAAAAATATTGGTCGGCCAATAGGTCAGTCTTTATCATTAACCTCATCGTTTTACTTGAGAACATGATAGATTTGATCTCCACAAATTCCTAAAAAGATTTAATTACTGAAAATATTTGTCCTTTCTTAAAGGAATAGTACTACACCAAAACATGATTAGCCTTCATTTTATACTCACCCCCATGCTGAACAACACTCTGGAGTAATTTCTTTTGATATCTCAAATCCATCTGGAGATCTGGGAGGCTTCTTGCCGTCTGCGCTGACATTCAAATAATGGAGGTCTATGGCTTCCTTCGAGGCAGAAAGGTCCATAAAAGTCCACAAAAACGCTTTACAATATTCCTCCATACTGCTCGGCCCAATGTATTCCAAGTGTCCTGAGTGGTAGCATCCAGAATTTACTCAAAACGTAAGTCATTTAGGAATGTTTTAGAGCATAAACAGTAGTGTATAGGATTTCCTGAAAGCTGCTATGTTTCAATGACGCTTCACGGAAAACCGCAAGAGCAGACCAAACCAGATGAAAGTGCGCATTCAGCTCTCGCAAAGAACTCATGCTCTTCCTCAACACTGAAGTCCTTTCTGTGACATTTTTCTTTCGTTGTTTCTTTCTTTTGCACAGGTAAACGCACATTTCTTCTTCTACGCTTTGCATTATTGGCAGAGCAGACGCTTTGAATGCGACTTTCATCTGGTTTGGTCTGCCGCTTCCATAGCTGCCGTGGAACGCCACAGGGTGCAGGTGCGCCGCTTTATGGACCTTTTCTGCCTCGGGCACGTTGCATAGACCTCCATTATTTGAATGTCAGCAGACAGCAAGAAGCCTCCCCCCAGATCTCCCCAGATGCATTTGAGATATCAAAAAAGTACTCCAGAGTGTTGTTCAGCATGGGGTGAGTAGAAAATGAAGGCTAATCATGTTTTGGGTGTACTATTCCTTTAAGGTGAACTGATATTCCTTTACCTAACCTTTTATTAGTTTATTTTTCTCATAAATACCATGTGTAGGTTTGTCCTTTAGGCTGCTCCACTATTCAGAGGTGAGAACAGAAAGTCATCAGGATTTGCTCATCAGACAGTTTTACACCAGATGGAACCAGGATTTAAACCTGGGCCCCGCAGTTCCAGGCTTAAAGGACTGCACCATGGGGACTGCTACACATTTCATTTTGACATCTATAAACCTAAAATGTAAAAAAATTGATTGAGATTCACAAAAAGAATAAAAATAAAATTAACTGCCGTTTCTTTTTCTTACTTTGCCCGGTGTTTCACTATTGCAATCGCCTCGGCTACTCTGTTTTAATTATCAGATGGAGAGCTTTGTGTCGGCCAAGTTAACAGATACAGATGGGCTTGGTTTTTGGAGAGCGGTGTATTGCTAGCATAAGGGCTAAACCATCTTATTTTAGAGCTAACGTGTTACGATGAGCTCCGAGTTAGTCCATTGTCATGGATGGGGTTCCTAACCCTGCCAAAGGTTCGGAGTGGAAAGTTGAAGAGGTTGTATCCCCGTCCCCGCGGCTCCTGGGGGCTCCAGCATTGCGGTGGCTGGGGGTTTTCCTCGGGGCCGTCTCTCCTCCTGCCTTGGTGGGGGTGTCGGATTTCCTGGGACGGCCCCTCCTGGGCGCCTTTACTCTTTGGATCCCTTTGGGTGTCTGGGGCTTTGGGTCCCCCGATGCTCGCCTCGGTGTTCTGGAGGGGCACGTCTTCGGCTCTTCACAACCACTACTGAGCACTTTTCCTTTGGATAAACTCTACATGCACAAGTGCACTCTCACAAACAACTACAGGTACTTGGCTCCAGGTACTTAGAGATTCACTTCCATACAGAAAGCCCATATTGTTGTCTTCAGCTACCACAGTATTTATGTCAGATTAAATAATACTGCTTATACTGCTTATACTTCAGTGATAGTATCAAGGTGTTACTTTATTTTATCTGTTATGCTATATTGGTTGGTTGTGCCGTTCTTCTCTTTGCAGGTGATGAAGCTGACTGAAGATGTTTTATTATCTCCCCTTTCTTTCATCTTTTCTCCTTTTCTTTTTCTTTCCTGTTCTATTTACATTTCAGTGTCCATAAAATCTGTAACATTCCCTGCGTGAATTATAATAAAGCCATTTATATGTATAAATCAAGCGGAACGCTATGGCGATAGCCGTACTTCTCCACTTGTGAAAGCAAAATATGCTGGGCTGCAGGCACCAGGATTATAAAAGCAAACATGTTTTGCCGGCAGATTTCAGCATTTTAAGTAAATTTATGCATTAATAAACAGTTTCAGAGGAGTGATCATAGCGCTCTGCATTATCAGAGATGTGTCCGTCTCCCTGCCAGCTCCCAGATAAGCTTCTCTAATTAGTTGATGTGGCGTGTCAAGTAGCAAAAGTTAAATTTTTCCAACTCGAGCAGCAGCTGCGTTGTAAGCGCGTTGCGCTGCTCCTGCTACTCAGACGCACTGTGGGACCTTTTGCTGCACCTTGATGCACGTCAACCGTTGACTTTGCATGGAAACTAGCTGCTCGTGCTGCCTTTGTTGCTTTAGGTGTGAACGTAGCTTTACTTTCAGGTAATGGCTTGCTGGTCGTGCTTTTGGCCAGCAGCCCATTGTTCTGCTGCTCTGCACCAGCTGCAGCAGAACTTCGAGATCCTGGAGGGTTTTACAAAGCTATACTATCTTAAAGCTGACAATGTATCATCTTTGTTGATGTATCGGGGGAAATTGGTTTGCGACACTAGAATTGGCATATTGGCAAATTTTTGTAAATTTACGCCCTTATTGTTGCTTGAGTTGCAAAAAAAAAAAAAAAAAGCCAAAAATTTTCCCACAAAAACGTAAATCTCTCAATTTTATCCTAGTATATTCTTACCTTTAGCCCTGGAAGTCTGTATCCTAGATTTATTGAATAATTGTTACATTTAAATCTACGATAGAGGGTTACAACCCTGAGCATTTACTAAATAGGTTGAAAGCTGAATAGTTTAGAAACCAGCATTCAAATCTATTTTCCCGTTAAACGCATCCCTTACTAAACGTTTCTGTTGCAAACACATGGATAACACTCCTATCCAGCTGCAAGATTCTCACATTTGTTTGTAAATGAATATCATCCCAGTTGACCTCTTTAGCCTTGCAGGTATTTAAACACAAGCAGAGACCTTCACGTTGTGAAAGCACAAAACAAGATCAGTTTGCAGCTTTGGCAGCAATGAATTAAACCCTCTGTTGCTCATATACAGACACAGATTCAAGGTGTTGGCATGGATAACCACAGGACAGCAAAATATTTATAAATCTGACCAGGAACTGCAGCCCGGGCTGTTATTCTGGCAGTTGTCTGGAGAAAAGGATCCATCTGAGAAGCCGATGGATGTCTGAGGAGCTGAAGAGCAGTGCTAGAGTTATGAGTGACCTCCAGAGTCCCTGCGACTGATTTACAGCACCCCCTCCTGCCCTTCACCCCTCCAGGCGTTCAATCCAGTTTTAACGGGAGGTCTTTTTAAGACAATGCACAATGATGGTGAGCGTGAGAGGCATGAATCCCTTCTTGCAATAAATACTTTCAGAGAGCTTTTGCAAAAGGTAGCAATGAATTCCTGATGACGCTGAGATGTAAAGGGTTTCTGTTCAAGCTGCTCTCCTCCTAATGCTACGTTCACACCACAAACAGTAGAAGCAGAAAAAATGCATGTGCTGCTTTACTTTTGATGCTTGTACAAGTTTAGTTCTGATGCGCAGATGAAGCATCTTTGCTGCTCAGGCTGAGCGGTTGAAAAGTGGGTCTGATGCGCGCTGGGCAGAGCTACCCTATCCTTTCTTTGCCTGTAACAATGGATGCTATATTTGCTATGATCAGTGGGTAAAAAGTAGTTTTAACATGTTTTTAAGTGAGAAAGTCCAGCTGAAAATTGTAGTCAGTTCATCCAGATTACCATTTTGCCTATTTTTTCGCTGTTGGAGCCGCTCAGACCCCCATACACTGGCGGTGCGCTGTCACTAGGAATCCTGTTCAACAGCAGCCCCTGGCTTGGGGAGGCTGGAATTAGATTTTAGCAATTTTCACGTATGCAATCCAAACTGCAGGCACCACAATAATAAAATCGAACATATTTACCCAGCAGGTTTCAACATTTTAAGCTAATTTAGGCATAAATAAACTGTTTCAGAGGAGTGATCATAGTGATCTGCATCAGCAGTGCTGTCTGTCTCCCTGCCAGATCAGCTTCTTTGATTGGTTGATGTGGTGCGTCGGGCAGCAAAAGGCACTGCATGAAAAGTGGGATTTTCGTCAATATGCGCGCACTGTAGATTGTCGTGGAAGTTCAGGTTAACGCAGTTTACGGTAATTTGCAGGCTTCGCCAAAACTCCCATAAATTGTCAGAAATTGATGTGGACTTTTCTTAGGCAGTGTTCCCCCATGCCTCCCACCCATGGAATTCCAGGGGAAGCTTTAACATGTAAATGAAAATGTTGTGAGCTATACAACTGCAAATCAGGGTTGCAGGGGGGGTTTTACAGCCAAGTGACATTTTTCGAAAAGGTAAGAAAATCTCTGATACAAAGAGATCAGGCTCAGTATAGACTCTTACATTTTAGCTTGAATTGATTTATTTAATTAAAGTATAGAGACCAAAAAAGATCTTTAGCTGACAGAGCAATACATTTAGAGCTGTAATTATTAAAAAAAAAAAAAACTGCATTTAAGATAAAAAAAAAATGTTGTCTGTCAATATGCTCAATTCACAATTACTGAAGTGGAAAAGTTTCAAGAAATGAGTCTGAGATGATTCACTTTATAACATGGCGATTATCCTGCTGGAAGTAGCCATCAGAAGATTGGTACACTGTGGTCCTAAGGACATAAGGTCAGCAACAATGCTGAGGTAGGCAGCCTCATTTATTTGATGCTAAATTGGTATTAAGTGGCCCAAAGTGTGGCAATAAATATCCCCCAAATAGATGGTACAAATAGATCAGGCTCAGTATGACCTAATTATAGACTCTTACATTTTAGCTTGAATTGATTTCTTTAATTAAAGTACGCTAGATTACTGTGTATGCCATTAGCAATGGTAAATGCTATGTAAAAAAATACACAATATAATTTATTTCAAAAATTAGTTTTAATCAGAATTTGGTAAAATGTGAATCAGAATCAGCAAGGTAAAATGTGCATTCCTTGCACAGTGCTCCTTGGGATTTTTAAAGCTTGGGAAATCTTTTTGTTTCCAAATCCAGCTTTAAACTTCTCCACAACAGTGTCTCGGACCTGTCTGATGTGTTCCTTGTTCTTCATGATGCTCTCTGCACTTTAAACAGACCTCTGAGGCGATCACAGAGCAGGTGCATTTATCGGGAGACTTGATTACACACAGGTGGATTCTATTTAGTATCATTTAGGTCGACATTGGATCATTCAGAGATCCTCACTGAACTTCTGGGGAGAGTTTGCTGCACTGAAAGTAAAAGGGGCCGATTCATTTTGCACACCCCACTCTTCAGTTTTTTATTTGTTAAAAAAGTTAAAAATATCCAATATATTTAATTACACTTCATGATTGGGTAAAACTAGTTGTTGATTCTTCACTAAAAAATGTTTATGTTCGATGCCTGAAATGTGGCAAGAGTTTGAGATTTTCAAGAGAGCAGATTATTTTTGCAGGGCAAACTGTAACTGGGCTGATATCTAAGGAGAGCTCTGACAGGGTTTCACTTAGAAAAAGTCAGCAGCCTTTTGAAATGTTCTGTAGTATGGTATAAATCAAGATGGTAGTGTGGTATAAATCAAGATCTCCAGAACATATCTCCCAAGCCTGCTATTTTTTTGTAACACAAGTTGTGCTACCCACAGTAATTGCTGATAAAAAGTCTAAAGACTGTTGTAGAATTTTCATATTTCTTTATGCTATTACTAGTTTTAAATCTGTGGTAAACCATTGTTTTACAGCAACTCCTCTCTCACATATACAATATTGCATCTTCTAATATGTTTTAGATGCAAAATCCCATCATGCAACATATCAAATTTTTGCAAAATATTTGAACATACATTCGCCAAATATAAGAGGAACATTGTAGTTTGCTTTAAATAAAACATTTTAGTTTTTATTTAATTTATTTATTGTAAGGATTTTACAGTTTGAAGTAATAGAAAATTACACCCATATGCCAACCGGGCCACAAAGGAGATGAAACTTGAGTTTCTCTGCACCTACTGGCCACTTTATTAGGCACACCTGTCCAACTGCTCGTTAACACTTAATTTCTAAGCAGCCAATCACATGGCGGCAACTCAGTGCATTTAGGCATGTAGACATGGTCAAGACAATTCTGCAGTTCAAACCGAGCATCAGTATGGGGAAGAAAGGTGATTTGAGTGACTTGAACTTGGCATGTGATTGTTGGTGCCAGAAGGGCTATCTGAGTATTTCCAGAAACTGCTGATCTACTGATTTTCACACACACAACCATGTGGAAAAAAAACGTTGCCTGGTCTGATGAGAGGCCCCTCGCATTTCTGCTAGCACATTTGGATGGTAGTTAGAATTTGGGCGCCTACCATGAAAGCATGGATCCATCCTGCCTTGCACGTAACGGGTTCAGGCTGGTGGTGGTGGTGTCATGGTCTGGGGTGAATATTTTCGGTACCCCCTCTTTGGGCCCCTTTGGTACCACCTGAGCATTGTTAACGCTTCACAGCTTACCTGGATATTATTTGCTGACCATGTCCACCCCCTTTTATTACCACGCCAATGTACCCAACTTTGATGGCTACTTAAGCAGCATAATGCGCCATGTCATAAAAGCTGGAATCATCTCAGACTGGTTTCTTGAACATGACAATGAGTTCACTGTACTCCAAAATGGCCTCCACAGTCACCAGATCTCAATCCAATAGAGCATCTTTTTGGGATGTGGTGGAACGGGAGGGAGATTAGCATCATGGATGTGCAGCCCGACAAATCTGGGCGGCAACTGTGTGATGCCATCATGTCAATATGGACCAAACTCCCCTTGAGGAATCTTCCAGCACCTTAGTGCTGAATCTATACCTCAAGAATGGAGGCAGTTCTGAAGGCAAAGGGGGTCCAACCCGTTACACTAGCATGGGGTACCCAATAAAGTGGCCGGTGAGTTTATATGACTGCATGCATCATTTAAATAGTGTTAACTTTGTATTGCTTCTTGAGTCTCTTTTTAAGGTTTACTGTCACAGGTAGGTGCTTCGACCGGAGAGTAAGTGTTGGTGCCAGTATGATTTAAGGAGGGCCTGCCCTCACATGCTGAAATTAAGACTGGCCCACCAGGTTTGAGTTAAGGTTTTAACTTTAACATAATAAACACTAATAATCTCAGCAATAAATAGAGAACTAATAAAGAAACACATAAGAGTGTATCCACGACTTTCTTCACTGCTTTCTTTGTCTTTCAAATGTGATTCTACTAAGGACCCGTCCACACGAAGTCAAAACGAACACTACACGCTGATATTTTCCAAAAACGTTTGCCAGTAAAGACGGAGATCGATCGCGAAAATAAAATGTGATTGTCCTACCACGAATGCATGAAAACGCTGCAAAATGTATACCAGGCCTCAAAGTGCTGCTGGTGCCAAAGCAAAAATAAGCGGCGAAATGTTAAGTATGCGACTTAATATTACTACCATAGTTGCCCTATGTCCCAATTTACCGTGGTTAGAAGTCAAATTCCAGGTGCTGAACTTCTTCGCCGATATTGCTCTGTTCTTCCTGGAGATATTCCAGAAGAAGCAGATTCTGTTGTAAGCCCGACAGCAGGGTGTGTAGCATTAGCAGCAACCATTCAAAACAGTACGAGCGCCATTGTTGTTGTGGATACTGCGTGTCGCGATGCGTGTTTAGAGGCGACGCTATGGCGAATCGCGTGTAAAAAAATGCGGTTAGAGTTTAAAGATGGAAACGCCAGCTAGCGGGCGCTTTCAGAATCTTCCCACCTAAAGGCTGAATAAAAAGATCGTTTACAAGACCCCCGAAGCGCCCGGCTTCGTCGTGGGATTGCGAGAAGGCTGGTTTGGTTAAAAATTTAATGCGTTTAGGCCAGGGTTCGGCTTCATGTGGACGGGGCCTAAGGTCACTTGAATGCTACCCCTTCTTCTTCCTTTGACTAGAAATCGCTACGACTTAGCTCCTAATCAACACGTTGGATAGTATCAAACTGTAACAGATTTTTAAATGGATCAGTGTCTTTTTTTAAAAATGGACTTAATGTTCTAATGTAAGATTTCTTTAATACTTATTTTTGAAATAAAGAGAGATTAAGCCTTCACCTGCATGTCTTTACTTCCACCTCTCCAGATCTAATCTCCTACATAACTGTTGCCTGATCTCTTAACAATACGGGACAATCTATCAATGCAAGACTTAATCAAGGAATTGGAAATGAAAGAAATATCCATTCTAAAGGCAGGTTAATGTTTGTGGATGGGAAAACAACTCTCTTTCTTGCGTTGAAGTTTTGTAGTATCCTTATTTGTTAAATGTAAAGTACAGCTTTTGAATTCTGAAATGCAAAATAACTCCGACATTTCTTTCTTATACATGGATATACCTGGGGTACATATTCCAAGTTATCATTTTATCCCATCATCTATCTTAATCTTTTAAAATAAATTCACAAAAGTACTACTAATTTAGCATTTCTGTTATGTTTTTTTTTTCAATAAAATGTTCAGTAAAATATTTGATTTTAATTTTGAATTTTTTTTTTTTTTTAGGTGGGAAGGAAACTGGAGTACCCAGAGAAAACCCACACATGGAAAGGAACAGGGCAAAACTTAAAATAAAATAAAAAATAAATAACAATAAATAAAGTTGATTATGCGATGAAGGGAGAAAGGGTGAGGGGATGAAGGGAGGTAGGGATGAGAGATGAGGGGATAAGTGGAGAAAGGAATGAGGGGATGTAGGGAGGAAGAGACAGAATTAATAGATTAACTTAAGTTAATCCATTAACTTTATTTAATTTCCAGTAATGCTGCTGATATTATTTTCTTTTTGGGAAACGAAGGCAACACCAGTTCATGTTGGAGAAAAATGTCTTTACTCTCTCCCAACAACTATTTTTGGTTTTATCTTTAGCTAGCTGTGAGGGATCATCAAAGGTTGTTGGCAAGATGTTGATATCTTGAAATGATGATTTGGTGTCTTCAGATCCTTTTAGGAGTGGTTCCTCACAATTGCCTTGTTTGTTTATCACCTTATGTCTGGAACTTGGTGGTGATGCTTGTTTCTGGTCAGAGACACTAACTGATGGTGGTTGGGGTGTCACAGTAGGGGATTCTGGGTATAAATCGGAGCAAATGTCTGGTTGTCTTTGAGGAGAGAGGGTCCTGCTGTACACTGACAAGCTTTCTGGCGTTTTTCCAGTCTTAGCATGAAACAAATCCCCTTTGGGTGGGTCGTTGTTGCCTGAAGTGACACTGTAACCGTTGTCAGAATTGGGAGCTTTGCGTTCAGAGCTGCAGGTCGAAGATTCATCAGAATTGGATATAACTCCTTTGAGATATAATGGTTTGGGTCCCAACCCTTTTGCAGTCACAAATTTGTGAGTTATCATCGCCTCATAGGCCTCAAGATCATAAGAACTGTTGCTGATAAAGTCAGAAAAATGGTTCATTGTAATAAAGCTGTGTTTAAGTGCGGCTGCTGATGTAATACGCTCCTGTGGTGTAGGAACTAGCATTTGTTTTAAGAAGATCCGGTAAAACTTAGTAAATCCGCCCTTTCAATTGGGTCTTGTGTTGGTGGTCGGATATTCAGCAGGTCATCCAAAGACTTCAGCTTCAACTCTGGATCATAATCCCTGAAATCATTTTGACAAGAAGAGGAACTTTTATAACTACAATGTGGTTCAACCAACATTTTAACAATTGCTGCCAATGTTTCTTCCATGGTTCTATACTGAAACAGGTCTTCTCCAATGTAGAGATAGATCAAAGTGAGGGCCAGACACCACATATCTAAACTTGCATCTGGCTTTATGAGCAAAATTTCCTCTGGAGGTATGTAAGTCAGAGGATTACACCTAATATTTTCCATTGTTTCTATCTCCTGAGTGAAACCCATATCGATTAATTTTACTTTTAGTGACGAGCGGTCTACCAGCATTATGTTGTCAGGCTTGAGATCTCTATGCGCCATTCCATTTCTATGTAGAAAATTTAATGCAACCAGAACCTGTTTAGCAATAACACGAATATCACTCAAATGTAGCCCACCACCGACAATGTCTTCAGTAAAACTTTCTAAATCGATATCTAGCTTTTCAAACACAAGGAATTGTTTTGATTCATAGCGAAAATCTTCATAAAACTTGACTATGTTGTAGTTTTCCGATCCAAGCGCCTTGATTTTTCTTAAGACCTTTTTTTCCTTAAGCATAAAGACTTCATTGTCATCTATTGATGTTTTTATTGCAACAATCTCTCCAGTTTCTAGCTTTGTACACTTCAAAATCCTTGCTGTTCCTCCTAAGCCTAAGAGCCTACGTTTTTCTCCAACGTAGTATTTGCTTGTTTCGGATTCCAAAAAATTATTATTCTCCATATCTTCCATATCTTCCTAGAAAAAAATGTTAAAGAATATTTTGAAGAATTAAAATGAATCTCTAAAATGTTTTTCCAAAGAGGTTATCCTGTTTACACCAATTGAAATGCGTAGAGCTGTTGATCACACCACTGGGAATCACAAATGAGCTATGGCTGGGCTGTTCTATTCTAACTATGACATCACAATGGAATGGGGGCGGAGACATCACAAAGGGAAGGTCTATGCTGAACATTCTATGTGGGCGGAGTTGTAGGTGTGGTCTTAGGAAGTGCCAATGTAAGGGTTTTTTTAGAATTTTTGTACTACAATGTAAGTACTACATATAAGTACAATTTCCAAAGAACTGTTGCCAGGCGTTTGAACAAAAATAGTAATTAGAAATAGAAAATAACTGAATAAACATTAAAATAGTAAAGTGACTGAGTAAAGCTAAACATAGAACACATAGAAGCATATAAGGGGATTACATAAATATTTTGAGAGCATTGAGATAAAGTTTTAACAGCCTTTTTGTTTTTGGAAGAGCATAATGTAGAGAAATAACTTGTTGATCCCTTTAAAAAAGAGATACATGAGGGTTTAGTCATAGTAATTTTACATTTATGGATATAAAATTTGGCCAATAGAAGCAAAAGATTACATAAAAAGAAATGTTCAGACAGTTATTTTCTATATTGGTTTATTCCAAATAAAAGATCCTTAAAATAAAATTCTAATTTGTTGTAAATATTTTACTGAATTAAGTGACAAATACCTTGCCATAGACGCCTGGCGTACTCACAGGACCGAAACAGGTGAGAGACAGATTCAGAGAAACTTTTAAAGAAAGTGCAGGTGGTATCAATATCCTTTCTATTTTTAATCAAAAAATGAACTGGGTAACAGTGGTGAATAATCTTAAAGGAAACCTCTTTAACCTTGTTTACTAGAAAATACTTACTGGGTAGAGACTAGAGGTGAGTATTGGCATGAGTGTTGCGATTCGATACATGTCGCGATACTTGGTTCACGATACAATATATTATCACGATATTGCAGTATCACTATATATTGCCATATTTTCCCCAGCTATCAAAATCAAATGATGAGATAAAACAGTAAGTGCTGTATATTTTCATTAGAAAATATTGATTAGGTATTATTATCCATGTTGTTTGGGGTTTTCTTCCACTGTGACTGCCTCAAATACACATTTGGTACTGCACGCAAAGTTAAAGGGCTCCACAGCGCTTTCTGCCAGAGTAGTGGTGCAGAGGTAGCCCATTTTCCCATCAATGTTTTATGTAACTAGGGCTGGGCCATAATTCAATAACGATATATATCTATCGATAGACATGTGGCGCAATAGAAAGAGAGGGTCGATAAAAGTTCTATAAAGAAACGCAGTTTTCCTTCCTTCTCATTGTAGCCTATCATGTAAGTTTATGCTAGTCACTACTTCCTCCCCACCAATCACAATCAAGGACCCAGGCACGCCAGTCACCTTCAAGCCTTCAAACCACAACACAAAGCACATGAAGATGTCGCAGCAAGGGGAGGCGGAGGATATTGTTCCAAAGAAGGGTTTTTGTAGTTCGCCAGTTTGGTAGTATTTCCGTCATGGCAAATCGGACAAAACAAACCACAGTCATCTGTAAAATCTGTCGGGAACCAGTGGGACCAGTCTGATAACTATACCAACTTTTTTATCATCTCTGGGCAGTTTTCAGCCATGAGAGTTCTAACAGTGTAGGTCCCGACGCTGCTCTACATCGACCGAGGGAATCTTCAGCAACTCCGAAAGTAAATATATACTTTCAGGTCTGGGCAGTTTCTTCCCAATGAAGTTCGAACCATTGAGTTCAAAATGCTTAGGGGCCAGGAACTTCAAAGTAACAAACTCAGGTTAAAGCAGGAAATGCGGGTGGTGATGGGGTCCATTTATTTATTTGTTATATTTATTTTGTTCACTTTGCTTATTCTCTTTGTCAGTATTTAATAACATAACTCAGATCTCTTAAGTTATTTTTTCTTAAAACAATTCTGTTATGGTTAAAAAGTTGGTTAAATAAAAGATTTAATTGGAAGTCTGTGTTTGTGTTCTTTATTAAAATTAAATCATTTAGCAATATTATAAAAGTCCAGGCAGAGCTGCACATAAAATACGGTTTCAAGTTTTTCAATTCAATTATCGATACTCGATCAATATGCATTTTTTTATCGATAAGCTTTTTTTCTATATATCGCCCAGCCCTATATGTAACCATTATTTTTTTGAAATCGTGATACTAAGAAGTGAAAAGATCGATATTGATATTGGGCAAGCCGAATATCACGATATATCGCCAAAACGCATTATTTCCCCACACCCCTCAGTAGAGACACATGTGTTTCAAGTTTACACCTAGTAAGTTCCCAAGTTTTTGTTTAATGTTATTCCCGGCAAGTAATTAACAGTTTCTTTAATTGGAATATTGCAGAGATGGGACAGTTTCTAAAAATTCAGCTTGATTAAAAGGAGAACTCACAAATAATCAACAGGGTTTTTTGTCACAGGAAAATAGACAAGAGGTGTTACATTATAAATCTGAGATGGAAAAAAACAAACAAACACTTAGTAGGGTTATGTTGATTTTTTTAAGCAAACAAAAGATTTATTTAAAAAAAAAAAAATAAATAATAATAATAATAAAAATAGGTTCACGACCACACAAACATGAAAAAAGGAGACTTGCCTGTGCTCTGATTAGGGATAGTGTTGTAACAGAAAAGTACTTGTGGAAGACAGGAAGCCCAATCTCGCTTCCTAGACATTGGCGCTGTCAAATCGCTCACACTGCCCGTTTCCAGCAGGGTGGTAAGGGGTAGTGCATGTCTTTTTAACCCCATACAGGTTACAGAGCTGAGGCTCTGTAGCCTCAGCTCAAAACTCTCAAAACTCTCAAGGCTAGGCTGTTACTCTCAAACTCTCAAAACTCTCAAAACTTGAGGCACTCTCAAAACTCCTACCCTGATCTGAATAAATGCAGCTTGGAACCCAAAATCTGAACTACCATTCAGTCAGCAAAACCTGGGCAACAGTGGCTGCTTTCTGATCCCGAGTTGGGACAGCAATGGTGTATTTACTCAATACATTGGTAATTACAAGAACATTTTCCAGACCATTTCATGAAGGATCCAACATGGTAAGATCCATGGCAACATTCTCATTTGACCACGAAGCTAACAGGTTGCCCATGAAAGTTAACACTCTTGTACCCAGTGTTTAATGTCATTAGACATCCCAGGCCAGTAACAGCGCTACCGTACCAACTCGGTGGTGTGCTCCACACCCTGCTGTCCATGCTCTTGATCTAATTGGGTCACAACATTCCTGCTTAAGAACTGATGGCAAAACAAGCTCTAAGATCTCCGTTGTACTTGATGGTACACCGCACCATATGTCTCCACAAGACGACCCCACTGTTTTAAAAGAAAAAAGGACAGTTTGGGAAATCGCCGTCTTTCCTCAGGCGTAGGATAAACCTGCCTTTTCCAAAAGCCCTAAATGTTCTCCAGGAGAGGTTGAGCTTCCTGCAAAGCACAAAGGTCAGACAAAGAATGAGATGGCAGAACCACCACAGATTGAGTTGCTGACACTTGAACAGGACATGGGGCACACCAAAGGACCTCTGGGACAGAGGTGCACGACAAGAGTTCTGCCAGGCTGGTACCTGTTGTTGGCTGGGGAGAGAGTGCATTGGAATAAAAATTGCTGCGACCAGAATTATATTTTATGTCGAAATCAAAAGCACCACCTTCACTGCGCGGTTTAAATTTTCTTGTACTGATGAAAATTGTAGAAACACAATAAAGAAATCTTTCTATGGTGGGCCGTGTTTCTGTTGGGAGGAAGTTGTGTGAGTCATGAGGAACCAAGAGACTGACACGGGAGTGGATTTTTCACTCCTGTCCCATCCCATTCCACAGAAAAAAATGGTGTCCGGCCCCCATCCCGCCATTGCCAGAGTAGAAATTCAAATCCTGTCCCGGCCCCACTCCTGGTGAAATTCATTCCCACTCCCCATCCCGGCCCCATTCAGAGTGACTCCTCCTCCTGCTCCACCACTCCCATTCTTGTTGTCTTTGAGCGCGCAGGAAAAACTCAGAGTGGAAGCACTGAAGGTTTTTGGAGTCACGCTGAGCTGCTCCCGTCAAGTAATGTTTAATCTTGTACCGGCCCCAATCCCGCGTGGATCGCTACTAATACAGACTCCCATCCCACGGGAATCCCACGGGAATCCCGTGCGGACCCGATTCCCTAAAAAATGTCAGTCTCTATGAGGAACCAAGCAGGAATTGACATCAGAGCTGTGCTCTCTAACCCCGAAATCCCACATCCTCCGTCACCATCGTTCCTTGGTCTGATTAATATTTTTTAGGATTTGGGGAAAAAATGGAAGAAAGTTCAGATACCTGCATCAAAAGCGCTACCTGTTTGATCTGTGGATGGTTTTCCATCCTTGCAACAAACTAGCAGCAGTGGTGGAGTTTGAAATGCAATCCACTTCTTAAATCTATCTTTGCGCTTCTTAATTTATCCTGCAATCGTGACTCTTCTCTCAATTCCCTGCTTGGTGGTGGCTGCAGATTTAGCCTCTTCCTGAAATGCCTTCCAAATTTTTCTTTTGACACCCTTCCCTTTACTATAAAGTTTAAAAATGCAGGCAATCGCCAGCACTGATAATGAAAGCAAAATGAGTTTTACCTTAGGGCTGGGCTTATATGGCAAAAAATAAAAATATCATTGGCCTCTTTGATTTTGTTATTGCATCCCTTATTCCGTACCTTTTGCGATGTACACCATAACTTAAATTACATGCAAAAAAAGATCTGTTCCCACATTAACAAGTTTATTAAAATTAGAGAATCAAAGCAGTGCTAACAAACTTATTTTTTTAATTTCTATATTGTAAACACACCAAAGAGTATAAAAATGCAATAACTCCTGAGTAAAACAATTACAAATTAGTTACATTTTTCAAGTAACCGGGGTAAAATAAACAAAAATTCTAACTGTATCTTAGTGCAGTTTTATTAATTTAAAATCTTGACTGGTCTAATAAAGTAAAAGAAAAAAGAAAGCACACAGAAACTAAATTGTGTTTTAAAAAAAATATTACAACAATACTAAACAATAGATTTGTATAATTTCTAAAGTGTTTAGAAACAAAAGCTATTATGGAACGGCAAATATAGTGCAAGTCAAGATGTAATCTGTGCAATCTGTGACAAATCAATAAACAGTCTTCATATAGGGATGTAAATACAGCTTTAACTAGTGCAAATATGTTGTGCAAAACTTGTCCAGCAATTCTGATGAAATAGGCACTGAAATTTGCCTCTTAAAAACACTAAAAGCTGAATGCGGGGGTCACGTGACCGAGATCCGGGATGGCAGCACAGTGAAGAACTCCGAGGACAGTGTTCGAAACTTTCTTTTAAAACCCTTGTAAAAGCTGCAAGTAAGATTAGAAAGATACGACACTGATATATCTAAAGCGTCGTCTGTGAAACAGTGCGAAATATTTTCAAAAAGACGCAAGACAGCCATCAAAACAACTTCGAGTGCAACGTGCGGCGAAGAAGCTAATATGGCTAGCATAGCTGAAGTGCTGGAAGAGCTAAAACTACTCCGGTCGGATTTTGGAGTCAAACTAGATAGTATAGATGAAAGACTGACTGGAATGACGAGCGCTATGACTACACTAGAAGCTAAAGTGTCTGAGGTTAAACAAGACCTCTTAAACCAGGCGGCTCATGTGGAGGAGGCCGAGGCTCGCATTGCCGAAGTAGAAAGTTCGGTTGAAAAAGCAGAAACAACGTTGACTTCAGCTATGAAACGAATCCTGCTCCTTGAGGCTAAAACAGATGACCTGGAAAACCGAGGAAGGAGAAAGAACCTGCGTGTCTTTGGAATTCGAGAAGGAGCAGAGGGAAGACAACCACTTTTTGACTTTATAAGCGACATGCTACCGAAGTGGCTGGAGCTAGCGCCTGATAAGTCATTCACATTGGAGCGAGTACACCGTACACCGGCCTCCGGCAAATCTAACACTGCATGAAAAGTGGGATTTTCGTCAATATGCGGCACTGTAGATTGTCGTGGAAGTTCAGGTTAACGGCAGTTTACGGTAATTTGCAGGCTTCGCCGAAAACTCCCGTAAATTGTCAGAAATTGACGTGGACTTTCTTAGGCAGTGTTCCCCCCATGCCTCCCCCCCCATGGAATTCCAGGGGAGGCTTTAACATGTAAATGAAAATGCTGTGAGCTATACAAATGCAAATCAGGGTTGCAGGGGGAGTTTTACCCCAAGTGACATTTTTCTAAAAGGTAAGAAAATCTCTTACCCCGTTTACACTACCCTTAAAAAACTGAGCCGAGACCGGTCCGAGCTCAGTAACTGAGATAACTTGTCGTGTGTGAACGGAAACAACCTGAACTGAACCGAGATAGACATAACCGGACCGCGCTAACTGCAGACCAGTTCCCGAGGTGGGTTCGGCTCGTTTTTTTCCTGGCTCGGTTCTCTGACAAAATGCTAAATAAAACAAGACAGGAACGGTTTTTCTTCACAAAACTTTTTTTGGAACGTCATTGAACAGCGCTGACGACCCGGTGAGTAGCATATTTTAAAAAAAGAACGTTTAAGGTTGTTTTAAGGACATTATCAGACATGCACTATGGAAGCCATTCTGAAGCAGCCAGGGGGGGGATTCTGCATGAGCCAAATAGCAGAGACAGGACCAATCGTCAAAATTTTGGTGTCGATCATTCGATTTCATCCTGGACACTACAGAAAATGGGCTAAAAGTGTTAAAAACCGGAATTTTCCTTTAATTGTTTTCCAGCTGCCTGTAAGACGTTTTATGAGACGGTAGGCAGGAGCTTCAGATATACGCAGCCTGAGAACACGTTGCCCGCTGAATCTGCCAAGCATTCAGAAAACAGAGAGTAAGACTTATTTGGTGACTATTTTTCAGGTGCATTGATAGATGTGTTGTGTCCATACGCAGTGCATCCCATCGCGATAGTGTTGATTCATTTTTACAGCTGCTGAATCGAGGCAGGAGTGTGCTAGCTGATGAGGAAGTGGAACTCTGGAATGGCCGCCGCCATTTTGTAGGCGGATCTCTGAACTCTGTGTTAAGCTGCAGTCCCTGGTTAGAAGCGATGCGAGTACAGAGGAACCCGCGCCCACAGTAAGCGTCCTGCGCCGGACCACCTGGAGGGAATGCTGCCAGTTACCTCCAACCCCGAGGAGGCAAACGGACAGTTCACGGAGTTGTAATTTTTGGATCCGCATGTGTTTGGATATGCGTTGTATATAGTTGTGTGTGTGTGTGTGTGTGTGTGTGTGTGTGTGTGTGTGTGTGTGT
>JAGKQL010002332.1:13470-35385 GCA_018398635.1 Cyprinodon brontotheroides | reverse complement strand
GGATGGATGGATGGATGGATGGATGGATGGATGGATGGATGGATGGAGTCTGTTGCAACCCAGTTTTGAAGTATCCAGCTTAAAAATGTGACATAATAAAAACACACTGATAGAGAGTTGCAGAAAATGCTTCTTTTGAAAGAAAATCTAACAAAACCTATGTCAAATATAGCTTTATTTGTTTATTTTGCTCCAAAAGGAACAAAAGTTCTCATGTAACATGTACACCACAGACCCTTTAGAAAAACATTCAAGGCAGCCAATCAAAAGAGGGGATGTTTTGCCCAAGGCTTCTCTACAATCTAATTTGTGTGGCTCCCAGCTGGCTATAATCTGGTTCAGATTCAGCTTTTCTAACTAGGGGGCATACATGCTCGTTTGAATGAAGGAAAAGTGACGGTGGAACAGCTAGCAAAAAGCAGAATCAATTCTTGCAGCTGTTGCTTGTAATTTATTGCTTTGCAACTGGACTGTGACTCAAACACAAATTGTGATTTTTAAAACAGCAGAAATCTTAGGCTTAAAGTGCAGCTGTGGGGTGGAGGAAAGAGAGAAAGCTCTCCGGGCAGTAAAAAAAAAAAAACCCTTTTGCTTCCCAGAGGTTTCTGGCGCAGTTGTTGAAATATTCAAGGTCAGCTTCATAACGTCCCTGATGATTATCTGAGTCAGTTTTAAAAATACTCAATGAAAACATCCCTGCATTGGTAATTTAAAGTAAACAAAGAAAAACAAGAAGCAGGAATTTACTAAGAGGCCTGATTGACAGCACCTTCGCGTAAAGATGTTTACAACTGCTTTTCATAATAAGGAATGCACTTGAAATATTTAATTACTCACAAAACCATCGTTCCCAGTGATAAATAACATTGCATATCATAATTTTTGGGATAATGTATGAATAAAATGAGCTCTTTTGTCTCCATGGTAACTATTAGCAGTTCTGAAGTGAATAAATTCCCGGGCCTGCCCCTTCTTCATCTACCCAAACCAGTTAGGGTGCAATAAATGGTCTGAGATTCAGGCACAGGATAAAATCCTGTTACATTACAAAAGTGTTTTGCCTGATTTCCCGCAGAAGCAGGGGATGCACAGAAGAGAACGTAGTGATAACACATTCATAAAGGCAATTATAAATATGCATAAATGGACACAACTTGTAAGAATTGTCTGGGCTCATGTGCCTCCTCTTTAAAATGCTGCCCTAATAATCACATAATTTCTAAAAGAAATATGGGTCTAACTTTTCAAGAAGCATATAATATGCAACATAAGGCTGCATTAAAATTTTTTAATGACATGGCAGTAGAATTTTAAATAACAATCTTATTAAGTTTTCATTTGTTTTGAGGCCTTTTTTAATCCATCTTTACTAAGATTGTTAATGAATGTGTGTGCATGGCAGGTGTTGCTAACAAATGTTTGGGTGGCAGGACCTTCTGCAATGATCCTTGTTTATTTTCAGGCTCTCAGTCTAGTGCAGAGTAACCACAGGAGTGTTCCCTGTTTTTTACCCTATTATTAGAATGTTGTATCAAAATATTTAAATACTGCTTCAATCATTGGACATGGTAAACATTTGGATACAACAAGGCATTTAAATCACTATAGCTTTTTATGTGCATTTTAAAGTTGTCTTTTGGAAATATAGGAGATGATAATAATTAGTAAAACCTAATCAGACCTTTTTCACTTTGAATTCACCTTAATAAAGGTACATCTTGTTTCTCATCATTTCTAAAGAGGGGGATTGTGCTCCAGAGTGGGATGGGATTATCTGTTGGCCTCGAAGCAGAGCGGGCCAGCTTGTCTCAGTGCAGTGTCCAGCGTACATCTATGATTTCAACCACAAAGGTAGGAGAGCGCCACGGAAACACACACATATTGACAATATGGCAGGATTTAAACAGTTCTTTAGCTGTTTCAGGAAGCTCTCTGTTTTGTGTGAGCTGTTCTGCCTGTCACTGTCTAATGCCCACCTGTGAATCAGGACGAGCCTACCGCCAGTGTGATGTGTCAGGGATCTGGGAGCTGGAGCCCAGTAACAACCGCACATGGGCAAACTACACGGAGTGCACCCGGTACTTGACCTCAAACCACAGAAATGTGAAGGAGGTGCGTACAGGAATATGTTCTCTTACATTTGATCAGTTTTTTAACAGATTTTCTTGTCTCAACATGCAATGATGAAAATACTGCCCCATTAAAACAAACTAAAACTCATGGATATTTCAGGATTATAATAAACTGCAATCCACCATCAAATTTTTTGTACATCTCTATCAATATTTGATTGTGAAAAGTGCTTTGCTTCTGTTCCAGAAGGTGTTTCAGCGGCTCCACCTCATGTACACTGTTGGTTACTCCATTTCTCTGGCATCATTGTTGGTGGCCATTTCCATCCTTTGCTATTTCAAGTAAGAAAAATAAAAAAAGAGAGATTTTAAATCCTGATCAGATTCTTTTTAAGCTATGCAGCATGTCTCCTACAACAGCCACTCATTATAAGGTTTAAAAAAGGCAAATAAATCAATGATGCATATACAATATGTTTAGCTTGAAATTGCAATAAGTAAAAAAAAAACGCATTTCATTTAAAATTACTCCTACATGTTTAACATTAAAGTAATGAATGGTGCAGCCAATGGTTGTAGTTTTTCTTTGACACCAGCAGATTGTATTGTTTCTGCAGACCAACTTCAACATACCGCAAAAAATCAACAAAAAAAAAGGAAAAAAGAAATGTCTCTAGTGTTCTGATAACTAATATGGGCTTATCCATTTAATTTTCACAGTAACATTCATCTGGCTTAATGCATTTTTTTTTTATATTTGGTGCCCAGTGCAATAGCTATATGTATATATATATAAATACCCATATTTAAATATATACCCATTTCATTACCCTGTGCAATAACCCTTTATAATAATCCTGCTAAATAAGAGACTTCAGCTGTCATTTATATTTTTGTGGATGCACTGTATGTACTGTATATACCGCCATGCACCTTTTGCTCCTTTTAGCACCTTCTTCTTCTTTTTGACTATTGAGACAGTGTAACTAATACATTTCTCCACTGTGAAATCAATGAAGTCAATCAATCAACTTATCAATCAATAAAGCTACAGTCTTCAATAAGTCACATTTTGCTCTTCCCGTTGATATTTACATGTGGAGCAGTTTGGTTAGTATTTGTCTTATTTGTTTAAAGCTTTTCCAATACTCTTTCAGTTAAATGTTTAATGAAAGACGCTTTTTTCTGATTAAAACATGATGAAGCTCTGTTTGATCTTCATTACTTTTTATTACTTTTGTTTCAGCTGCCCAGAGCCTGATAGATCACATGGCTCAGACAGAAAAGGAGCAGCAGTCAATACATTTTACTGCAACATTAATGTTAGAAGGAGATACTATTACTTTCTAGAGAAAACCCCAAACAAATTTAATGGACCATCTTATCTTTATGGAGTAATGTACAGTTATAGCCTGTATTGATCATTTAAATTGCCCTGGTTTTGACTATTTCTTTTTATTCCACAAACTCTTCCCAGGCGCCTCCACTGCACACGCAATTACATTCACATTCACCTGTTCACCTCCTTCATTTGTCGAGCTGTCAGCATCTTTGTGAAGGACGCTGTGCTCTACTCCGTATCTGATGCCAACAGAGCTGAGTCCGAGTTTACAGCAGTGAAACCACCCATGGTAAAAACAAAAACACAGCATTTATTTTTGGTTTCCATAACCTTATCAACCGTGCTGTGTCCAAAGTATAAGTCCAATGTTTTGCTTAACAGTGAAGTTAATAATAAAGTTTGAAATGTGTAAATATATTTGTTGAACATAGTGGGAGAAAATTTGTTTAATTCACAGGATGGATGCTTTAGATAAGAACTTACAAATACTAAGTAATAAATACTCTATAACCAATTTTACAACCATTAAACAATCATCAGCTCCAGTGTTTGAACAAAACTTAAGCTAATGGGTTGATTCTTTCCAGTAACTGCTGTTTTTTGTGTGTCATCAGGCTGGTTGTAAAGCTGCTGTTACTCTCTTCCTCTATTTCCTGGCAACCAATCATTACTGGATTCTGGTGGAGGGATTGTACCTCCACAGCCTCATCTTTATGGCTTTTCTGTCTGACAAGAACTACCTTTGGGCCCTTACCATCATGGGCTGGGGTAAGTGGTATCCCAACGGGCTGCTGACCACACAGATGTTCAGTCATATTTCCTTATAGACTGTGAGGGATTTGCACAAACCAGCCAGAAAACCATTGAAATTTTTCAAAAAAAAGTCTTAATTTATTTTCAAAATGTTCAAAAAATGATAAACTGGGCCCCAAAACAGAGGTCAACAAAACAGAATTCAATTCAGGCTTTAACATAAAGAACTCAAGCAAAGACTGACCTCACAAACAGGACATGAAGGAAACTTAAATTGTGGCTGATCAGACCACTGTTGACACACAAGGGGGGTAACTGACTAACAAACTAATAAACAAGTAAACTTAATTAAACAGATAAATACTGGCCAGACATTAAATATTTTTAAAATTTAACTCATTAACAAAATTACCCAAACTATGAATATTTAAACAAATGATAAACATATTTCCCTTCCCATTACAAATGGTTTGACCTGCTGATTAGCCTGCAATAACCAATTAAGGAAAGCTGGAGCTCAATGCAGCTCTCCAGCAGCAGATCCCCCCAAGGAAACTGGGAACTCAAAGAAAAAATTAATTAATCAATTGCATCTTTGACAAAACAAAAAAAACTGACAAATAAAAGCTAACTAAATGTGTGCACTTCAAAAAATGAAAAATATATGAAATGTGCAACTCATTTTGAAAATGAAAATGTAAAAGTTACCACACAGCTTCAGAAAGGTGACAGCAGGCTGTCACATGATTCTGGCTGGTTTGCTCCAAAATTACATTACTTCTAATAAAATATATATTTACTGCCCCATTTGTGACCCCCAATTTATGCTATATATCTATTTCCTTTTTTTTTTTTTTTCAGCTTTTATTGTCATTTAACTGTCACAAATACAGAGCAAGGGAATTAATCCTTTTGTGACAACCCATAACCAAGGGATGGTGGGCCCCTGCCACAGCGGGCGCCCAGGGAGCAGTGTGGGGTTAAGGGCCCTTTGCTCAGGAGACCCAGAGTGGCAGTCTGTGGGAGGGGGCTTGAACTCAGAACCCGTGGATTCCAAGCACAGTGCCCTGTCCACCAGGCCACCTCCCCCCTATTAGTTTGATTGCTCTGGCTACAACGTATAATCCTGTTACTTTTTAGCTATGCATGTTCAGAATTCAAAAAGCTCACCCATTAAACCCGAATTACTGTAATGTTGAAAACTAAAATTCCTCTCTTCATTCTTTCTTGATACAAATTAAGGTTTAAGGTTAAGAACCACTGGCATTAAGAGCTGCTTATAATTTGTCTCCCCCTTAAAGAAAGGTAAACTACAGATCATGATCACTGCTACTACCATATGTTTACAATGATAATAATCAATTTTTTTATTAAATTACAAAGAGTTTGTGTTAATACTGCTTTAAGAAATATACATTTAGTTTTATCTGACCATGCCATGTTCTTTTTAGAATATCGAAGGTTATAGCTCCAGGGAACTTGCCCTTAAGTCAAAGCTCCTGAATAATCTTTTGGCTACAAATGATTAAAAAGACAAAAGTAATATTTTTAAAACAGTTATAATAACTTGTTGTAGGTTTTAGCATGTTTTTTGTTGGCTTTTATTTTATTTTTTATGGAATTATTGAATTGTATTCTCATAATCAAGTAACACTAAACTGTCATTATTATTATTTAAGATAATTTTTCTAATTATTAGGTTGGAAAGGGAAACTTTTTATTCACCTAATTTAATATTTAGAGTAGATATTTATCGAAAACTGGTGATCCTGTTTTCAAAAGGTAATTTAACATCTGCTGTGCATTTTTCATTTAGCTGCGAGGGGCAACAAGCTCTTAAAGGCTGCAGGCCCCTGGTCTAGACATAAAGACACATGTAGAACACAGCCAGTAAATACTGGATATTCCTGAAACCTTGTGTAAATACTTCCCTTATTTTCATGAACATCTTCAGGGTTTATAAATAATCTATAAACTTGTTTTCCCTCCAGCCTCTAATAGCTGTGATCAAGGAGATCCTTTTAATCCTGTGTCTCCTCCTTCAGCTTAAGTTTTCAACTGTGGAGAAATCGGTTAAGTTTAATAATGGAGGCTTCTGTTATATTGATTTAGAAAGTGCGCCCTTCTGAGAGACAAGTTCATCCATTATAGTATATTTGATACTAAGGCCAGGTTGGTGAGAAACCTCTGACTTCATCACCCTAAAATCTGAACTTCAGCTTCACCTTTATGTAAATAAATCCTTGTATAACACAATTTAATGTTTTGACCAACACAAAGTGAACTTCATTGTGCACAAAGGAGATTCTGATTCAATGAAAAGCCTCTTATTGCAGTGATTACCTAAATGCAAAACAGCTGGTGAAACCCTAATCAGTCTTTCTGCTCATCCCAGGTGTTCCAGCCGTGTTCGTTTCCATTTGGGTGAGTGCGCGAGCTTCTCTGGCAGACACTCAGTGAGTCAAATGATACAATTTATTATTCAGATTCATATAGATTCATCTTGATAAATTAGAATATTGCGAATAAACAGCTTTTAAGGAAACTACTAAAATTGGCGGTCAGTGAATGATTTCAGCATTAATGCTAATTCTGCTTTACACGTCATCCCCACATTTGTTTTCAACTGAAATAAATTAGTTAGTTTGGCATTTGCGGAATATCTCTTCTTTGTTTTTATCATTTGTTCATGAAGAGATCATACAATGTTGTTCACCTTGTAAACATCCTGTATGACATAAAGGTCATTTTGGTTTTCCTAGCACACTTTTTCCTTCCACTCATTCTTCTATGAATATATTAAAAAAATTTTGAACAACCAGCTTTTATAGCAATGAGTTTTGTGACTTTACTTCCTTATTGAGTGCATTATGGCTGTTCTTTTGCACATGCATCCAGTGAGCAGTCTCCCTCATGATAGATAGTATACTGACTCAGATTAAGAGACAATTCAGAGGTTCATGAAAAACCTTAGGCTGATGTTTGATTTAATTAGTTGTGACTCTATGACTTTACAATACATTTTTAACAATGTTTTATTATGATATGGTTTTTCTTTTTTTTTTTCTTTTTATCTGTAAGTAATCATCATTAAAATCAGAAAGAAAATTAAAGGCTTTAATTACTTTTTCAGTGGCTAGTAAACATACATGTTATGAGTTTAACTTCCTAAAATAAATACGCTATTTATAAACGATAAATATTTTTTTATATTTAATTTTTTTATGTTGCAATGTATGCTGCACCCTCCATAGTACGGTAGTTGAGTCTACTTGAAAGTCATCTTTATTTGCAGTAACAGCAACTCTGCCTAAAATTGTAGGGGAAAAAAACGATTATTCAAATTAAATAAATATATTTGATGTTGGAAATAAAGTGGAAATAGTTTTTCATAGGAATATATTTTCTAATTCCTGTTTAATAAATTCATCCGTATCATTTTTAGTCAGTTTTTACGTTTATAAATTAATCAGGGTGGAACTACAGATGAGTAATGTTAGATCGTTTACTCCTGGGATTATGTATTACATACATAGAGGCCATATTTTCTTACTTTTTCTTCAATATAGGAAAGATATGAAAAAATGCTGCTCAATAAAGAAGTGTGGGATGTCTCATATGGAAAAAACAGAAAGTAAGGGAGAAGAAAAACAGCAATTTGGGCTCTCAGAAAGCTACAGAAAGGGTTGTTGTTTTGTTGTCCCTGTGTCTTCTGAAGAAGTTATTTAATTGCTTTCTGACCCCTCTTTACCATTGGTGAAAATAACTATAAAATAAACTATGTTACGTTCACTACAGTGGGTTCTTTCCTGCTTCCAGATGCTGGGACATCAGTGCCGGAAACCTGAAGTGGATTTACCAAGTTCCTATTCTGGCAGCCATTGTTGTAAATCAAACACCTTTTATTTTTAGTTGCCTTATCTAGGGTTTAAAGACAGATATATTTTGACCTCTCATGTCTGCCCACACAGGTAAATTTCTTCCTTTTCCTGAATATAATTCGTGTTCTGGCCTCTAAACTGTGGGAAACCAACAATGGTAAACTGGACCCTCGACAACAGTACAGGTAATAACTATTTCCTTTCAGTAAAGAATAGGCGACAGACCATGGCTGGAAAATGGATATAATCTAAATAGAAGAAGAGAATTATATATATTGATTTCTCTCTTTAATTGTTCTCCACAGGAAGCTCCTCAAATCCACCCTGGTCCTGATGCCTTTATTCGGGGTCCATTATATAGTGTTTATGGCCCTTCCCTACACTGAGGTTACCGGGCTGCTGTGGCAGGTGCAGATGCATTATGAGATGTTCTTTAACTCCTCCCAGGTGAGAGCCCAATAATACCCTTGTGGGTGATCATGCAGCAGTTAAACGGATTAAAATTTAATGCTAATCGTCTTCCATGAAACATTTTTCTGCTTTCAGGGGTTTTTTGTGGCGTTTATCTACTGCTTCTGCAACGGCGAGGTAAATCTGCAACATGCTTCTGGCTAAAATATGTTTTTCAGCAGTTGGAGAAGATTAATGTGCTGGTTTTTTTATTTTTTTCAGGTGCAGGCTGAGGTTAAAAAGGCTTGGTTAAGACGTAGCTTGGTGCTTGATCTCAAACAGAAAGCCAGGATGACGAGCAGCGGCGGTGGAAGCTGTTACTACGGCGGCATGATGTCTCATGCCACCACTCAAAGTGTCTGCATCAGTGCCAGTCACCCTAGAGCTCTTTCCTTCACTGGAGGAGTGACAGCAGGCTCAGGAGGGGCGGCTGGTGGGTCAGGGATCAGGCCGCCTCGTCACTCTGCTCCTTCTCCTCTCCAGCTCAATCACAGCAGTCCGGGTGTGTTCGTTCCCAGCACCACTGGGACCTCAGGCCCCCAGCAGGACCTGGCTGAGTGGAAACTTTGGAAGGCTGAGACAGGGAATGATAACTGCAGCAGCAATGGAGCAGAAGACCCTGAATGCACCTTATCGGTGAAGGAGTTAGAAACCATTTTGTAGTCATGGATTGGATGGGAAATTACAGACGGCGCCATCCAAAAGTTTTCATACCTCATGTCCCAGTTGTTATCAAACATATATATGAAGACTTTGTGTTTAACAGCCCAGGGGAATGCTTCAATAAAAAAAAAGTGAAAAAAAATAAAATAAAAAAGAAAGATTTTGTAATACATCCCTCAAATCAATATACTTCCTGGTCTTGGAGATAAATGGAAGTAAATGTTGTTTCTGCTAAATGAAAAGGATATTTCCATCTATTTCACAGTTTAAATGAAAATGCTTTAGAAATGTGAGCTTTGTGTTTCCAATTTTTCAAAGACTCAAATCTCAGTTCTTTGTTTTTTTTGTGAGCCTCTATTTAATTCCCCTCACCCTGAATCCGGTTATTGAATTTTGTTTGTACTCACTGTTCATGTTAAAGTAATGTGAAAAGATTTGTGTTCAGACGGTAAAAATGTGATGCTGGAAAGGATTTTGTAGGCCCCCACAGAATCTCTGAACGTATAAACAGTGAGATATTTTCCAGGGTGACCCTTCTCCCTGCTCTCATCTGCCCAGTGTTTGGTTTTCCAGGCCCCTGTGGAGAACCCTCAGTCCAAACTGTACTTCCGACGATGCTCCCTTTTCCAAAACTAGACCTCCACATGGCATGCATTACAGAGACATCATACAGTAACTCCAGCTCATATAACAATCTATCAATCAACATCTCAGGATTTTTTGTGTCAGTCGAGTCTAGACGGCGTGTCTAGACAAATTTCCCTCCTTGTTGTTGCCCAAGTTTTCTGAACGGTCCCATTTATCATCGCCACAGGACTCACAGCGCTGGTTTTTACCCTCTATCCCTTCCTCCGGTGTGACCTCTGCCCCGAGTTCCCTCACAAGGCCTTCCAGAATGTCACACATGCTCTTCAGGCCGCAGCTTGGTGCAACAGACACCTGAGTTATTTTGGAGCAGACAAAAGGACTGCATCTGTAAATATTGTATGACACTCACTCTGTGTTATGTGTTAACTGTAAAAAAAAAATGGGAGTCTATTATAATATTTCTAATAAACTGCGGACTTCAAAAGTCTCCCTTACTTCAGTATTTACTGTGATAATACATATTACATGAGATCGTGCGCCCTCTACTGTAGATAAAGGAGTACTGCAGTAGTTCTACTGGAAAAAAACTCAACAGAAAAAAAACAAGTTTGGATAAACAGCTCACCTTTGCTCACCCAAAAGCCTTCCTCCTAATTCAGAGAAAATAAGCAGGGTTAAAAAATAACACATTTTTTGAATATTTGAAGCAAGATAAATGTTTAGAATTACTGCTTGAATGATATAACTATAACAGTTATTATTTGTGGTGTTATTATCCACATCATTTTACTACTATTTAATTTATTTATTTCATTATCGTCAGTTACGTTATGAAACAATATCAATTGGATCACTGTTCAAAGCGATATGGCAATGAAGGAGCCCAGTTGTATCATTGTCTGCGTGAACTGAGAGACTGAACAAAAGACTAAGCCATAGAGCTGGACAAGATGTGGTGATTCATTTAAAGCAGATTTGGGTGCTGGTGGTCCTATAATTATTAAAGAAATTGCAAAGATTTTGGTAATTAAAAGCAAATTATTTGTATTGTACCAATCATTTACAATTGCTGTGAAATTTAAATTTGCCTGAATAATTTTGCTCTAATCTAAAATAAAAGGTTTCCATCACTATGGGTCACATGTGCTGGGTGGCCATACATGTATTATTCTTGCACTGCAATCGGTTGACGGCTCTGTGGATAACTAGTTTATACGAAATCCATAACTAAGTCCACGTCCTCTCTAGCAAGACTTACATCTGTGTTTTGGAGAAGCTTTTAATCCAATCTTAGTAAACTGAGTCATGAGCAAAAATAGCAATGAGCAAAATTGTCAGTCATGTTCAGATGTGATTGCAGTGAAAAGCGGTTCTAGGAAAATTTACACATTTTATGACGAAGTGCTTGGAGTTTGAATTAGTGTACACTCCAGTAGACACTATGAGCTGATATTTGTGCTTCACTCTGGACCTAAAAAAAAAATGGGAAATTCCAGTTTGATAAATACAGGTTTGCATGAATCTGTCCATGATGAGCAAAACATGAAGCGACAGTAGAGAGGAAAACTCCCTGGGAAGAAATCTCTGGTGTCCAGGTTCAAATACCATGGCGGTCTCTGCCAGACCGCTGAGATGTGACGGGTGGGAATGCAAAGTAAGAGTCCGGAGGAAATGACACTTTAAAAGCACCATGCAAACCCAGATGGAGCTTTAGCCACGAAGTGGGTGGGAGAAGGGATGGAGGTTGGTTGAATAAGGGTCATCTGGTGAAAATCGAACAGCGCAACCACATCGCTGTGCTGGCCAGGCAGCAGGTGGGAGTAGCGGATTTGAAGAGCGCCAAAATGGTTCTGCATGCTGGATTTAAGGCTTCCTGCGGTGCGCGGTTCAAAAGCTGACTGGTTTTGGTGTCAGAGGCAGTTGGGCCTCTGATGATGAGGCAGGGAATCTGGTTTCTTCATTAGAACTGCCACCCAGGTTTCACTTCATTTCAAATGGATATAAAACACAGGACTACATTTAAATATGTGGCTCAACACTTTGAAAGACAAATGACTGATGAAAACATGTAGGTTATTTACATCAAGAGACGGATATGAGGAAAGCCACTAGCAGACATGGGTGGATATAGGGGCGGTTTACCCCCATAGTTTCTATAAGACAGACCATAGGGTTAGTGGCACCCCTCTCTGCCGCTCTCTTAGAGAGGAAGGGAACTGAAGTAAAGTGCATGTTTGAGAAATGCGGGGAAACAAACCAATACTAGATTTGGCCAATCATTATAGTAGCTAGTTTGAGAGGCTGAGAAGGAAATAGGAGGAGAAAAAAGTGGAAATAAGCCAGTACAGGATGATTATTTTAAGCAAACCATCATTCTATTGGCAGTTGTCTTATTTACCTGCTCAAATTAAGGGAAAATACACTTAATTTAAGTTAAGAATTTCTAACTATCTTAATTGTTTTGCAGTGTAGAGAGCTGTTCCAAACGAAAATTCTGTTTGTTTACACCTGTGTATACAAAATGACATAATAAATCTATTCATCTTCTACTTCCCCAATTTCTTGCCTTTTATCCAGATTTTGCAAAATAAATTATAGTAGAATTAAAACTTTACCCCTGAATTTTAAGAAGCACCCTTCTAAAACAAAACAAACAAACAAAAAAGATCATTTTTCGAGCAGAACTGCTGTTAAATATGGGGTTAATTCTCAATGTGACGTAATGATTTTATGTAGCTTCATGTCACGCAGTAGGTGTGGAGAAATCGCGAGAAGACAAAGATGGCATGGTCATGGCTCTAAATGCAGGAATCATAATAAACACAGATGAAGTGATGAGCAGAAGTGTTTCAGGCCCTTCCAGCGGTTTAATCAAAGAGCAGCCGCGCGGCAGTGATGTGATGCGATGATGTCGACTCTCAAATCCCTCCGCCACGAGTGACTGCGGGAGGACCCACGGCCGACAGGTGTGGGTCCTTTCTTTCCTGTCGGATGGAGCCCGGCTATGTGCAGGCAGCGATGGCTATGGGAGATGTTTTCCCAAGAGAGTTTCGTCTCGAAACGTAGCAGTGGAGAGAAAAACCCTGACCGTCTGCAGGTCAGTTTTTTACTTTTAAATCCAGCTGCATCTCAGTCCAGGAATGAACGAGGCTTTTAAAGCTTCATACTCTTAAAATGTTCCATTGATTATTGGGTTTATCTAAAAACAATCAAACAAACAAACAACAAAAAATAGTTTTTTTACTAACTTTTAAAGAAATATAACCACAGGAAGAATATCACTAAAACTTCAGTGTGTTTCATTTAAATCTTGTTTTTAAACGTGGATGAAACTTATATATATATATATATATATATATATATATATATATATATATATATATATATATATATATATATATATATATATATATATATATATATATATATATAAGGCCAACCTTCTGATTATAATATTTCATGTCTAAATCAGTTTAAGGTCTTATTAATTGCCTTTTATAATTACACTACAAAAAATGTAATCTATATAAGTCATTTTTTTCTTAAAATAAGAGCATTTTTCTCTTGAAAATGATGAGGTAAAAGTGACACACTTTGCCAATGGAACAAGAAAATTTACATTTAAAATGATAGAAAAAAATAACTGCATTGTTTTATTTCAAGCGCGTATTATCTAATTATCTTATCTTATTATTAAGAGTAAAAATACTCATTCTATTTGCAAATTATCTTATTTACCTTCTCAAATTAAGAGTAAATTCACTTAATTTAAGACATTTTTATTCTAGATCGTTTTTGCAGTTTATAATGTGAACTCTGAGGTTGTCATGATGACAAGCTTCCTGGAGCCAGGACTGGCTGGCACCCCCAGGGACTGAGTGCAGGGGAAGCATTATCAGGCCTGCATGCCTCATAATGCCTCGTAATGCATCTTACTGGACTTTGTGAGGCAATAGCATTTAGGTTTACTAGTTTAAATGAAGGACGTTATTTTAAATTATGTAACCTAACAAGAGACAAGCCCTTAAGGAAGGACAGCGGACATGTTTAAAATCAGCTGGACTCAGCTTGTACCAGAAATCAACACAGTCATCCTCCAGCTGTTTGTTTATAACAACTATTGTTGTTATTTGTTTTATTAACACTTGGCCTAAATGGGAAGGGGGGTCTAAAGAGGATTTTTACAATTACTTTACCGATTCAAGCTCATAAACATAATAGCGGTTTATACAGATATTACTTTATATATCTTTAAATATCACAGTTGGCTTTTTTTTTTTAAAGAAGCATTTGATTATTATAGCAGAATGCTTGTGTACTGGGCCAGCTGTAACATCCCTGGTTCAAATCCCACAAAATGACACACCAGCTCCCTGAGCAAGGCTCTAAGCCCTACAATGCTTATCAGAGATACAAAAACTTAGTTTCTGTACTTAAGTACACTTTTTATTTTTCTTCCTACTTCTTACTTCTACTCATTACATTTTCACACACGTATCTGTACTTTCTATTCCTTACATTTTTTTAAACAAATCAAGTACTCAAGTTACTCTTGGCTTGGCCGTTTTATATTTATAAAACAGGGCGTGAGCTAGATGGGGCTGAGGCGGCCATGGCCACCCCTCAGCCAATCATCATTTGCCACCCCTGTGGCCACACCCCTGGCCTCATTTTTTCTGCCCTCCAGTTTCTGATGGTGGCATGACCAATAATACTATCAAGAGGGGAGTGTTTAAAACCTATTAAACATTTTTAATTTTTTCATATATTAATAGGTATATATGCACATCAAAATACTAACATTGGGAAGTTGATATATACAAAATGCATTCTCTTTTAAGACCCTAATTTTGTGTCATATGGGGTAAACTGAAAATGATGTGTCTCAGCAAGTCATCATTGAGTTTTCAGTGAAATCATAGATAAATAACTACTTTAATCATAACTTAAAAAATCCATTTCCCATGTAGATATTAGTGCAATGTAATATTAATGTTATGCGTGGCATCAATTTTTGATAAAAGTAGGTAAGTAATGACAATGAAAAAAGATGTTCGCCTCAGACATTTTGTCCACTATACCTTTCATTTAGACAGCATTGAGGTTTAAATATATGCATCTATTTGTAATCAAAAGGCTGCTGTTGAAAAGTATAGTTTGTCTTTATTTAGAAAATATGGATGTTGTCCTCGTTCCTGTTGGAAAAGTGTAGATTTACCCTGAGGTTCTGGCTCTTATCCACTTTCAGTGGATGCCTGGCCCCCCTTATAAAAAATTTCTGGCTACGCCACCGTTTATAAATATTTATTTCAAGTCATGGGCTTCATCCAGTGCAGATCATTGGCTTCATCCACATCTAGTGTAAAAACTAGTGTAAATGGATGAGTCATATAACGTAAACACTCATTGCTAAGCTATTCATCAAATTTGTGCTGATGATGCCAAAGGAAATCATCAGAAGCAAACAGGTGTTCCTTCAAACTGCAAACATGAATTGTACTATGCCAGGTTACAAAACTCGAGGGTCTCGAGGGCCGCTGTCCGTAGCAGGTTTTAGAGGTTTCCTTGCTTTAGCACAGCTGATTATGATGTGATTGCAGTAGAGAAAAAAGCCTGTTAATCAACTATCACTTGGGAAAATCAGCTGTGCAGGAGCAGAGAAACATCTAAAACCTTGCAGGACAGCTGCCCTCATAGGACCGATGTTCGGGGATGCCTCTGGTCTATGCCATGCTACAATGTCTGATTCAGAAAAAAGATGTTGAAATGTCTTCGCTGAAAGGTCGGACACAGGCGAGAGCTTATCAGGAGACGGAGGCCAACAAGACCTCCCTCATCATTGCTTGGCCCTGTCTCAAAGAATTTTTCAATTATTTAAAAAATTTGCTTTCAATTCATATAGTGGATTCAGCTTTTTTAAAGCTTATTTTTATACTTTTTTATACTTGAAGTAGTTTTGGAGCACATGTCAGATTAAATAATACTACTTCAGTGATAGTATCTAGGTGTTACTTTTATTGTATGTCTCGTAACATATCAACTGTTGAAGTTGTGCTGTCCTTTTAACATCTCTTTGCAGGTGATGAAGCAGACTGAAATGTGTTTTATCATTATCTCCCCTTTTATCTCCTCTTTCTTTCATCTTTTTCTCCTTTTTTCTGTTTTTTCCTCTTCTGCTGCTCTACTTGCATTGCAGTGTCCATATATAATCTGTAAACTCCTTGCATAATATATAATAAAGCAATTTATATCAAGCATGAAACAAGCGGCTTACACTATGACAATAGCTGTACTGCTCCACTTTGTGAAAGTAAAATCTGATGTATTCTTTTGGGTATCAAGACAATTATTCTTATTGCCACAATGCCAAAAGATACAGGACACTGTTAAAAAAAAAGAAAACGTCTTTGGAGTACATACAATTTTTCACAATCTCAACTTGAGTAAAGAAGTGCAAGTTGATACTTCAAACTTTTACCAGAGCCGCTTTTTAAACTACATTATCTGGCAATTTCCGTAATTTCTTAAGTAACAAATGTGTGTACTTTGACACCTTTGATGCTCATCATGAGACTGCATAGATGCAAACCCACTGGATGCCCTGTGTCAGATGTTAGGGACAAATATCATTAGAATGCACAAAGGTGTTTTAACAAATTTAATTAATCATTCAAATTATTGGAGTGGAATGGAACATAGCACCATCAATTATGTTTCCAGGCAAAACAACATGGAACATGTTGGAAATTTCCCAGTCAGTGTATTGTCTGACTTAATAGCTACAGCCGATTTTTAACAGTGCACCATAGTTTTAGCTTGTATTATTAATAATAGCACAATAATAAATCCATTTCGGAACTTACTTGACTAGTTTAGGATGTTATGCCAGCCCTTGAAAATGTCTATGTGCGTAGGGCCATTCACTGTAAAAACTTCATTAGAAAAACAAAATGTGCCATAATCAAGACAGTAAGCTGACAATGTCTCTAATCTGTTGGTTACGTTCAATTTTGATTGGAAAATACTAGAAAAAAAATAATAGCAGGAAGTTTCTTTTTACTTGGAAGATGAACTCACCTTAGCAGATTTACATTTTAAAATAATTATATCCTGACCAAATTTATTGTTTCTCTCAGAAATGGGCATCTCTTAAAAGATCATAAAACAATGTCAAAGAACTACTGATTTTCAAAGATAAAAATTGATGTTTTCATATATTTTAAATAAACTGTATAAAAACTGAACTTTCACTGCTTGTGCATTAGAATTTGCAATAATGCAATTGCAAAGCGCTTAATAGGTTTTTTAATATTTGTAAACATTATAATTTTAAGTGCTACATGCTTAATTCAGATCCAATCTAGGATTATTTCCACAGACATCTCAGACCTTTTGTAAATTTTGTGGTCTCATTTTTATATCTCACTGCTTGTAGTTTTCATTTTCATCTTTCTAATCAATCCACCACCAACCAACAGGATATTGCCGCTCTTGAAATGAAGTTTGGAGCTTTACAGTAAAACCCAGCTATTTAAAGTCTGATCATAAACTGTTCTTTTCTTTTGAGTTAAAGAGTTATTGAAAATGTGCTTATTGTTGCAGATTCATGAAACAATAGAGTACATTAACCAGCTTAAAAGTAGAGACTTTATCCTGAGTTTCAGCAAAACAAGTTAATCTAGTATTTGTAAGCATTTTAGTTTTAAGTGCAATGCATTTAATTCTGATCTGATCAAGGATTATATCCACAGACATCTTGAAATTTGTGGACTCATTTTTATATCTCACTGCTTGTAGTTTTAATTTTCGGGACAGTTGGCCAGTTATTTTCCAGTCAAATCTAAATGAGACATTGTTGTCTTTGAAACAATGGAGGGTGAAATCGTTTCAATGTCTACTGTTTGGCATCGTGCACAAACCATTTAAACAGACTGTGTTTTTTAATTTCATGCACGTATAGATGAAAACATACATTTTACTTCAGTATATTATATGTTTAATGTTATTATTCCATGTAACTTTTGTTTACGGAAAAAATATCTTTGTGAGTGAGCCTCAAGTAATCAGATTTAGGAGTGGATATTTGTAAAGAAAAAGAATGTTGCAAAAATTGAAAGTAGTGTTAACATGTTTTTCAAGCATCAACTTTTTAAAACTACACAAATATTTCAGTCATATCTAAAGAAAGTTCTTAGACCTCTCAAGGAAGCAGTCATAAGCAGCTTCCTGAAAGTCTCCATCTTTTCTTCACCATAAGTGGATGACATCAGACCTCCTTTACAGAAAGGATGATCCATCAATGATCAGTTAGCACTTCTCAGTAGTACGGGGCTATACTCCAGCAATATATAATATGATATCATTTCACATAGGGGTCTTTCAAAATAATTTTAACGAGTGCACAAATCATACACTTTGGGGTTCAAGCTCATGCACACTTTTTTAATTGTGATGTTTCAATGTTTTTGAGTTTTTCCGCTCTTGCGCATTGAAATTGATGTTCAGGCAGTTGTTTTATTTTATTATTTATTCATACTGAACATGTTTTGACATAATACGTGTATAAGTAAGTATTCAGCGACAATACGTTTAGGTTACCTGAACCTTTTATATTCACAGGTTCTTAACTACAATAAAATAAAGGCAGGTGAAAATAAATGCTGAAAATTAGGAACAACCCTTTACACTATTTTACTTTTTGTTTATTTAAGTCTGATTTTTCTAATATTTAGTTAATTTCTGTGGGTTAATTATAGTCGTTATGTGTCCCTATTAGGTAATCATTTTGTGTTTAGCCTCTTATGTCAGAGTTACACCCAAAACCAATTAGTTGTGACACTGCTTGGACCGTCCCTACACCCTCTGATCTGATTTCTTTTTAATATATAGACTCCAACTAAAGGCTCCTTCTCTGAGAATTACTTTCTAAGTGAGAAAACACTGATCATGTAAAACAACCCGATTTATAAATATAAATCAATTTATAAATTTATACTAAACTACCGCTGCTGCTCAAATAAGGCCAAAACAAAAATACTTTTTGACAGTTGTGCCTCTGTTTGCTTGCATCACAGTTTGGCCATCTTAGTTTGTAATTTCCTCAAGGTTGGCTAGATGGCAAAGATTTTTTTAGCCTGCGTTTGATTGGCCGACCCGATCGCAGTGCAGGAGGCGGGACTTTAGAAAGCGTCACTCTCAGCGCCTTTCTGCTTTTCTGATAGCATAACAGCAAGATTTTATTTTTTACCAGCTTTAATGATCTGAACAGTAATTACATGTTCAAAAAAGAAATCTCCACTTTGCATTCTTAGGAAAGAGAGAAATAAAATAGTTACATACGGGAGATCAAACTAACTATTGCAAGGCAAAGGAAAGCCAATACATAAATTAACAGATATTTACATTATAACCAGTGTAAGCATAAAAAAATCTCCAAAAGTATAAATATATATAACATATGTAGGATTTAAAAGCAACACTTAACACAGACAGACCCATTTCAGCAATGAAATGCATCAAGTTAACTTTAGCATTTTGTCAAGTCAAAATACCAGAAACTGCTACATGTCACTACAGATTCTTTTGTATATGTCCATATTTTTAGGTTAACAAAGATGAGGAGGAATATAAGATTTTTAGATCGTTTTTAAAACATGTTAATGAAGGTTTTTTGTTTTTTCCCTTTATATACATGTATATTATATCTTGCCATAATTATGATAATATTGACCGTGTCAGATATATCCTTCGCAAAGCCATTCTTGTATGTTAATATTTGATTTATTTTAAAAGATGTTACATTTTCTATTTTGGTACTCAACCAAATATTCATGTTCTGCCAAAAAAAAAAAAAAAACTATGGCTCTACATGAATAGAAGAGATATTCAACAGTTTCAGGTGCTTCAAGGCAAAAAAACGCAGGATCAACCTCAAATCCAAACCTTTTCTTAAGAGTCTCTGCTGTTTGGTTATAACTATTCATAATTTGATATTGTAATTCTTTTACTTTTGGATGAATTGGAAATCTTAAATATTTGAAATATTTTAGCATAACAGCAAGATGGCAACCTCAACTGAGCAATGTTTTAATGTTGCCCTTACTGGTGTCCTAAGTGAGATTAAGCTAGATTAAAGATTAAACTTAGAACATTAATAACGGACATCTTCAGTGTCATTTCTTTTTAAGAAAGTCGTATTTGCTATTTTCGGCTGGAAATGTTTCACACACAAAATTACAAAAACAGAGCTAATTTCTTGTAGCCTTTGAGTCACATCAAAATTTATCTGATTGGTTCTTACCTGATGACGCTCTTTTAGTTTTAGTTCCGCCTCCGTTCAGCTCTACCAGAGATCTTAGCACTACAAAATCATGGTCTGGCTAGCCTATTAATCTAACCTGACCTCTTCACTGTGTTTCTTCCTTTTTTGTCTGATCTCCTCAAGAGTTCCCCCCACTCAGTTATGTCGCAAATAACTGAGTGTAGCTGACTGGAGTTGGTCTGTCGAGAATCAGAAACCATCCCTTGTGGGCCCCACCTCACCTCTTAATTGTTCCTTCTTAGATGCTTTATAGTGTTTCTTTTTAGTTCGCCTACCTGTTGGTCAATAGCCCTTTCTTCTCCTCAGTTTCCCTGCTTATCTCTGCATTAGCGGGTTCCAAATCTCCTCTGTTTATTTATCTATGTCATTTCCTATCCCTGTCTCAGTCTTTTTAAGTTTCCTTTATTGTTTCAGCCTTCCATCCTGAATTCTTCTTTTTCGATGCCAGGAATTCTGTCTGTACATCTCTGGTCCATCTTACAACCTTTAACACCCTGAATTGTGATGATTGATAAAAGAACAATAGGAACAGAGAATGTTACTCTCAGTCAAAGAATATTTGCAATGTCAGCGGAGAAATAACATTACAGTCAGATTTTAGTAGTGTTTGATATTATAGTTTCTTTCCAACTGGGAGATCTATTTCCCTATTCCATGTTTTTTAAATTTTCACCACATGCAGGTTTTCTGTAAAGACCCTGTTAGAGAAGTACACAGCAGAACCCTACTGATGATTCATCTGAAGAGTTTATCAATTTTGCAGCAGTTCTTGAACACCATTCTTAGTCACCCGTTTTAAAGGTAAGAAACCATTGTGTCAGAGCTTTGAAACTTTAAGGTTACATTTTTGACAAAATAAGTAAGATAATGACCATCTTTACTAAAGAGGGGCAGTGCTCGCATAAGCACACATGTTACTGAGTGATATTTTCTTTTATAGGCTCTAGTAGCTGGTTTTGATGGACAGAGGAGTTACTGGGACTATATTCATACAGCATGTTAAAAGTCCCCAACAACTGCATCCAGCAGCATAGAGTATGGAAAACATCAACACATCCCGAAAGCAAAGTAGGTCACATAGACAGGAGCCACACAGTCATGACACACCTCATACTGTTTTTAGGTCTTACAACTTGATATCAATAACAACCACTTTTACTTTTGCTGTTAAATCTCACTGATGTAAGAATTTGCAGCTCAGAGACAGAAAAGGTTGCATTAATGACACAATATATTTTAATACTTTCAGCTACAAGGCTAGACTTCAAATCAACCACCATATATACCAAAAGTAAAAAAAAAACAATCACTGGACTTTGTTTCCAAGTTTGAAGACATTTCACTTCCCATCCAGGAAGCTTTTCAATTCAAAATGTCAGAAATAGCATTTAGTTCAAGGCTTTATAAAGAGGACCAAAACAAAGCCTTGTTTTGATTTAGAAACATGCAAATTGAACCTGATATAACTAACTAACTGACCCGATATAACTAACTAGCAAATTCATAAGCTTCTCTTTTTGTAAAGATACTTGGTAGGGAATCGGTCTCCGTCAGTCACGTGACACGGCTGTTGCTAAAGACGCCATTTTGGCGTAAAAGGCGTAGTGTAAACAACCGCAGTATAGCTAAACGAAGGACTAAAAGTTGAGTTTGTCTCTCTGACTATATGGAAAAAAGTAAGCAGAATGTGAAATTACCGTAGGCTACGGTGTCGTGCCAAGGTAGTTATCCCTGCGAAAATTTGTATCCCCTCGTCGGGCGCGCGCACGGAGTAGGAAGAACAACCCGAGTTAACTCAGCTTCGATTCCAACGTGCAGAACTTGAAATTTGAAAGGTTTTACGTG